>PVHP010000288.1:0-168174 GCA_004024765.1 Zapus hudsonius | reverse complement strand
CAAAACTTCCTTGTATCCATCCCCGCCCTGGCTAGCATCAAGTATTTCCCGCCACTCAGGACCCCCAATGAGGTGTTCTCAGGTTGTTCCCACCCACCTGTCCCACCCACCTATCCCTGTGCAGGCTGCCAACTCCCCACCCCCATCAACCAATCACCTTGTCCCTTCCCCATTTCTCCCATGCCCGAGACCCCCTTTTTTCCTTAGATATAGTGTAGGTCCCCCAAATAGAAAAAAGAACCACATGGATTAACAACAGGCATCTGCTCGCCTCTTTGTCCCGCCGGATCCCCCTGCGCCTTTCTACCAGCTCTGTGGGCCCAGCCCTGAGATAGGAGACCTCGGACAGCGGACAGCGGACAGCTTGCCAGGCTCCCTGCTCCCAGTTCCCGCTTCTCTCTCTGCGTTTTCCCTCCACCAAGGCCCAAGGCGCCTGTGGAGGCAAGAACCACAATAAAACACTATTATCATGGTGGATTCTATCCTTCCAAAATGCTTTCTAAGCATATATATGAACATAGATTTTTAAATAAACTTCCTATAATTTTATTTTCTCCATAACAAACGTCCCGGTGTGAATGCTGCTTTGAATTAAGCATTTAGGAGACAAGTTCAGGATGCTTCCATACAGTGGTGTCCTCACACAACAACTTTCAAAGGCACCTGTGACCTCAGATAGTCTAACTTCAAAAAAGAAAAAAAAAAAAATCACAGAATTTTTCTGCTTCTGACTGCAGCTTCCATATGGCCCTGCCTGGTGTGCTTTGTCTTCTTTCATTGGTCTGGGAGTACATATCTAACAAGTGCTACTCAGCTCATCTGTCAAGGGTGTGTGAGTTCAGACACCCTCAAGACTTGAGGTGGGAAGCCTTACTAGTGGTCAGGAAATCAAAACAGGCAAGTACCTACAGAGCTCCTAAAACACTGTGATACAATTTACTGGATAAGCATTTGATATAATAAATATGCAATAGTGACCTTATAAAGTACAATATAATGAATGAAAATGCTTAACCATTACTTAACAAGAAAAGATTTATAGAAGAGACTGATTTAGAAAATTATAACTTGCCTATAGTAGTTCTTTAATTCATATCTTTTTCAACAAATGGTTTAGAATTTTAAAAGTGGAAAGCAAAACTTGAAAATACAGCCATTTAAGAGACTCATAAAATCAGTTACTAGTTATAGAAATTCTACAATGTCATATAAACATTATATGCTTTTTGGATTGAAACTCCAAATAAAATTTGGATTAAAAGTCATTAAAGGGGAGGGCAGTGGGGAATTGGGGATAACAACTCATTGTTTGCCCACTAAATGTTGTAACTCATTATGGACAATAAATTTAAAAAAAAAGTCATTAAAAACAGATAAAGTCATCACATTTATAAATCTGTAATTTCAGCACTGAAAAGCTGAATTGTGAGTTCAAGGTCAGGTTGGACTATATGAAACTTTGTCTCAAAAAAAAAAAAAACACCCAAAACCAAACTCAACTAGAATATATATTCTATCTATATATATTTGAATAAGTTTAAAATTAATGCAGTTACTCATATTAAATCTAGTTTTATTAAACCAAACTTTCCTTTTGTTCATTTCATGCATATATATTTGTGCTGGGGGTGTTTAGGTGCATGGGGCACACGTGTGGCACATAGTTCTACATGCTTATGGAGGATAGGTGACAACCTCAGGTGTTATCTACCTTTTATAAGACAGGGTCATATTGGCCTTGAGCTTGCCATGTAGACTAGACTGGCTGGCCAGAGAGCCTGCCTTCTCAGAGATGGGATTACAAGCATATGCCACCATTACTGGCTTTTTTACATGGGTATTGGAAATCAGACTCAGAGCCTCATGCCTACAAGGCAATTACTTGATCTACTGAGCTATATCTCCAGCCCCTAATGTTTTTAAATCTTCAGGTCTTAATAATTTTCATTAATTAATCTATAGATTAACATACAATATCCAAATTACATATTTGATGAGTACCTAAAATTTATTTAGTAAGTCTTATATAGTATGCACTATAAAAGTAGAACCCAACTACAGCCAACTTGTGAATTCAAAATTAAGAAGACATATCAATTTTCTGATTAAGTATTAGTATGTACATCAGGTTATAAGAGAGAAACCCTAATAAGAGATATGACAGCAAAAAGAAATGAGCTATAATGACAGCCATAACACCTTCATTCACTTTCAAGTCCTCATTAACCATGTGCATATACATTCTTATTGCCTTGGTGATACACTGCAGTTGCTTTGGATATCTACTAAACCTATGAACATTTGTTTTCATCCCAATGCACTGTTAATTTATCATTTCAATTTGCTCTCTGCACTGCCTTCAGTTAAATTGTTATATCTGAAATAGTAAAAGCTTCAAAAAAATTTTTTTCAATATTTTATTTATTCATTTTTCAAGCCAAGAGAGAGAGAAAGAGAGAGAGAGAGAGAGAGAGAGAGAGAGAGAGAGAGAGAGAGAGAGAGAGAGAGAGAGAGAAACACACACCAGGGCCACCACCTTGTGGATCTGGTTTATGTGGTCCTGGGGAATTGAACCCAGGGTCTTAGGCACTGGAGGCAAGTGCCTTAACCACTGAGCAATCTCTCCAGCCCACTTCAAAAATTTTATAAAACACATATTCAATGCTAAAACAAACTTTAAAACAAGAAAAAGACAGTGAAACTAATCTCTAGCCCCATCGTCCCATCAAGTTTAACATTCATTCTTTTGTATTAATCTTTTTCAAAATAAAAATAAAAACTTAATACCAGCCTTTTTCTATCCAATAATGTATTGTGGATACGTGTCTACTCCTGTATATAGATCTGCATCTTAAAAGTTGCTCAGTGTGACAGTGTTCATGACTAATTTGTTTACCCAATTCCTGCATCAGAGTAAAGTGTTTACTGGGGTCACTTTAGAGATGGAACTGATTCAACTAGAAATAAGCCCGTACTGAGATAAGGGTTAGCTAAGGAGGATGGGCACAGAAAGGTAAAGGACACTGAGGATTAGGAATGATAAGGTGTTCTTATTCTCACTGACCTCGCTGACAGTGAGGTACCCGAGGAGAGTCAGAGCTCTGTCTCGTGCAGGTGGACAGGTAACAGCAGTCTTAATACTCAGGGTAAGTGAGCTGAAGGCCACAAGTGGTAGGAATCAGACTAAAAGGAGCGTGTTTTGTTAAGCTTTTATTTTTAATCTTGTCACTGCTTCCAGTGTTTCAGAGATGTTTCTATTTAAATATAATCAAGGGTGACCCATAATTTAGTCAGTATTTTTATTCTTTGTGAGAATAAAATTACAGCCAGAGCTAAGCAGCAGTTTTTGCTCAGGCTTCAGCTCCTCTCCTAAATTTGTATCTGAGCTTCTCACATTTTTTATCAATTTGAAGATTGTCATTGCCACTCCATAATTAACAAAGGAATTGTCTAGCATATTTCAAAATACACAGATCAGTTCTATGAAAAAAAAGCTATGTTCCACTAGCTGAATCAGTCATGTAATAACTGACAGAAGATAATCTCATACCTCACTTTTGTCACACTGCTATTTTAAACCATGGAAATGCTCTTTGAAATTTCTCTTTTTATGGGACTCAAACTCAAAAGCTGGTTGTCCATTACCATGGAGACAGTTCTATTTCAGGTACTGTATTAGTCCTTTCCTCACAGAAGAGAGAAAAACGGTCAATAGAAAAGCATCGCTTATCACAGTTCTGAATTAAGTAACTGCATTTGCTTCTGCAGCAGCCAATCAATATCTAGGGGGAGCCTATTCTTTTTCCCAAGTAAGATCAGCATAGGCTCAATTTCAGTAGTAGAGGCAGTATGAAACACCCCTTAACTCAAAATTAGGTGCAATCAAGCAAAATAAAATTACTTAACAGTTGCTGCCCTAGTGTAGCAATATGCGCTTTTCAAAGAGCTATCTTCTGTCTAACTAGGGCCCATGTATTTGTGTGTGCCTGCATACATTTCTGTTAGGTTTGTTGGTAGTTGGCACACTTCCTGACATGGCTTTTGGATATATAATGAAGAGTAAGTAACTACCATGGTTAAGGAAAATTCTCATAATTTATATACATGTATAATCTTGTCTAAGGAGTTAAACAATAAAAATAGCATACAGATCAGTCTTTGAGGCAAATGTAATTTTTCCTGTATGTAAAAAAATTCTCATTTTTCTATGAAATTTTAAAGTATTAACCTTCCTGGAAATAAAAATAATCTAATATGGAAAAACCTGCAAGTCTGCCAATGTTAGCTCTAAAACACTTATTTTTATGGTAGCAAATTCAAGAGGTATTGTAACTGGTTTTCTATCATGAATAAGTTTCCAAAACCCAATTTGTTAGCATTCAGAATCCAGCAGTGATAAAATAAGACATGACTTTTTTATGGTAAGAGCATATTGTACCTGAACTATTAAATCTGGCTAGATTTAATAAGATTGCCCAGTGGTTAAGGTGCTTGCCAGCAAAGCTCAATGACCTGGGTTCCACTCCTCAGTACCTATGTAAAACCAGATGCAAAAAGTAGTGCATGCATCTAGAGTTCCTTTGCAGTGGCTAGAGGCCCTGGCACACCCATATTCATTCATTCATTCATTCATTCATTCTCTCTTGTCTCTCTCTGTCTCTGTGTACAAATAAGTAAAAAGATATAACTATATTTTAAAAATCTATTATCTATGCCATTATCTATACAGTAGAGTTTCACTATTGCTTTGAAACCATTTCCTTTTTAAAACTTCTGTGTGATGTATACCTATGTACATTAGTGTATGCATGTGCAGGTAAGGTAACTTTGGGGGTCTGTCTTTGTCTTTCACCTCATTTTGAAGCAGGGTTGCTTGTAGATTTTCTTACTGTTTGCAAACTCTGGGAAATTCTCATGGTCCTACATCCCCTCTCACCATAGGCACACTGGGATTACAGAAGGCAGACTCAGATTCTGGCCTTTACATGGGGTCTGGGACCCAAACTCTGGCACTCCCACTTAAAAGGCAAGCACTTTATCCAATGAGCCATCTCTCCCAAGCTCCCAATTTCCTTTCATTAAGCCATATTTTTCACACAAGAATGCAGTTCCACTTCTAGAAGCATGCAGTTACTAAAATCCTAGACCAGCATTTCTCAATCTTGAATTGCATCAGCATTCTATGGAAAACTTGTTAGAATAAGGGTGGGTGCCTCACCTCACCCCCAAATCCTGTCAGCAGATCTGGGGTAGCACCTGCAGACACTAACACACTCTCAAGGTCCTGAGTCTAGAAGCACCTCAGGTCCACTGCCCCACACACTTTCTAACAAGCATCTAAGTTTTGGGAATGACTATTATCTGTTAATACTTTAATCTCTCTGAATGAACTTTTACAATAAGAGATTCAGTGGGTGGGGGCAGGAATCATAGCAATTTGGAAAAGATAATAATCTTTGTGAAGACCACAAGTTATACCTCCTATTACCTGTGAGTGGCCTGATAAATGCTATGAGTTACAATGACATTCAGAAACACAACCCTGACCAGAAGTAAAGGGTTTTGTCCTAAGTGAATTAACTAGCCTCAATAAATAAGTCTCTACCATAAAAAAATAAGGAGGAACTTAGTACTTGTATGTAAATTAGTCTTAGAAATATGTATAAGCCAATTACATATTATGTATGTTTTAGGAAAACCCTGCATTAGCTTCCTGTGGGCCCAATCTAGCTTTTCCACTAGCTTGCACCTTTATTTTAGAACTCCTAAATTGATTTATTTACAGTGGACTGCATATTACACTTTAGTTTCCAAGTGTCCTACACCTTCTGCCAAATAGTTAATTACCCATAAGCAGTAGAGTGCATTAGGATAACTACAAGGTAGAATCAAAGGAAATGGGCTTTAGAATGACCATGTGCTCCTCCTTTATGGATATGCAGTGCATAACAGTCACTAAACAGTGATGGACAAGTTAGGAGTTAGAGGACACATGATTTGATTTTTCACAATTTTTTTTCTAATTTTTATTTTTTTTTTGGTTTTTTTGACATAGGGTCTTGCTCTAGCCCAGGCTGACCTGGAATTCACTGTGTAGCCTCAGGCTGGCCTCAAACTCACAGCAATTCTCCTACCTTGGCCTCCCTACTGGGATTAAAGGTGTGCAATACCACACATGGTGTGACTTCATTTTTTTATGAACTCAGAACACTTTTACGAACGGTAACAAGGTAGATTATTAAATACAAATATTATGAATGCACAGTTACAATTCATTTGAATTTTATTGGTGCTCTGAAATCAAAGATGGAGCACCATTTGTCACATTTGTGGCATCATACCAGTTAACTGGTATTTATAAAAATCCATTTGCTTCTATAAATATCTGAAGTTGAATTATCAATGAAGTGTTCTATTGACTCTACTCTGCACTGTGAGAAATGTTTTCAGCAATACATCTAGTAAAGACAGTAATTAGTAAAGAAGGTCAAATAATACCAGAGATATACATAAATTATTGGCATGTACTTACCTTTAAAAGTTTAAAGCCAATCAGAAGAACTTTCCATTATGTATGGCTGCTCATATGTCACAAGACTTTCTTTTCTTTTTTTTTTTTATAAATTTTTTTATTGTCCATAATGAGTTACAACATTTAGTGGGCAAACTAGACTTTCTTTTTAAACCAGGGCACTGGTTAGTGATTACTTCACAAGATAAAAGAGACTAAAAGAACATCCTTTCCAATGGATGGGGGTGTGTGTTTTAATTCTCCCATGGCAATCATAACAAGGGCTGGCCAAAGGGCTCTATCCAGGATCTAAACGCATGATTGGCAGATTCTCACTTACTTGGTGGAAATTCTGACTAGGTTGACCCATGGTCACTTCACTGGCTCTGCCTTTGATGCAGGTGTCATTAGACTACATCCTCTATGCTGACACTTGGACATACATGTGACCCAGGGAACTGGTGCCATACTGCTCACTGTACAATTTTTAAAGCTCATCTCCATCAAAAGTATTCTAACTTATTTTTCTATTTTCAAACTGACAGCCATCGCTTCTGCTAGAGGGGTTACTTTCTACAGAACTACCCATAACATTTCCATGGCTAATACTCATGTGTCTTTGCATCAAGTATGTGGATATCTGAAGTATGTGGATGCTTCATTTATCATGTGATATATTGCTTGAGTGCTTAGGTTGATGGTGGTCAAGGAAGGTAGGCAGGGAACTAAGACTGGTTAGTTTAGCACTTTGTAATTATTTTCATAAAAACAGACTATGTTTATAAGTATGGCATAGAAGACTAAAATATTAATCTAGCCTATTAAAGTATGCAAGCCTTGTTTTATATGGACTAGTGAAAAACATAACCTTGAAGAACTTTGCAAGACCCAGAAGTATGCTATGTGCTGCAAAATCAATACCAGTTTCTGCTCTTCCCATGCCTACCACATAGAAAGATTTAATGTTTCAATGAATAAATGAATAGAAAATATTCATAAAGTATTAAATAATTTATAGATGCTAAAGTCTTAAAAATTTTGCCTAGGAATGTTAGGACCATTTAAAAGTAATAGTATTTGACCCTGATAATATCAGAATGGAAATTATTTTCAATAGTATTTTATATTTCAATTTACCATGATATACACTCATTTTTAAGGGTGCCAAATACTAAGTAGACCTTCAGTATAATCAAATGAATAGTTACTAGATCCTGCTAATTTCTTTCTTATTCTAATTTGCACTGCTAGTTACTGAACCCAGGGCCTTGACCATGCAAGACATTGGCCTACCACTGCTTCTAAGTGTTCTTCAATGTACTTACCTAAAAGATATTAGAACCTGTATCTTATATATTTAAGTAATTATAGACTATCTCATGAGGTTAAAGATACAGATTATAATGCCTTAACCAAAAGGCAAATAGGTATTCCATAGTGCAAATGAAAATTCATGCATGCTAAGTACTATGCAAAAAAGTTTTGATAAAAGAATTTGAAGATTTGTGTGCCAAAATCAGTACACCTTTTTAATGCTAAAATTAGGAAAGACTATTTCAGAGAAACTGTCACTCAGATTTCAGGATAGAGTTTCCTCTGGCAACAGGCTACACCCAGTGGCTAGGTTTCCAGGCTAATTAGTGAATGTCTGCTGACATACCTATAATAGTAATAGTCCTCTGGAACCTAACCACATATCTTACTGGATTTCTATGGAAAATTCCTGGAGTTCTGACCTACAAATAGCAAGCCCACTTCTCCCCCAAGCAAACCCTTTGTGAGAATGGAAATACTAAGGAAGTAGTGTTGCAGTTGAGGCAGGGAGGAAAGACCAGGGGAGGTGCCAGTTTCAGTTTCTTTACTTCCTCTATATTTTTTTACTTAACAGAGAGCCAACCTAAATGATGGAAACGTGGATTCATACATGTTCATAAATCATTGCAAAAGAATTAAGCAAAAAGTGAGGATATTCCTAGTGGTCCTCTTCAAGAAATACAATTTGTGCCAGAGATATCACAGCAGTGCTGACTGACTCAATGTGACTGAAATAACGAATAGCTGGCTGCTAGGAAGAAGAGGGCAAAGCATGCTGGGAAGCTAGGGGAAAAGACATGCTGAGATTAGGAAACAATGTTCACCTAACTGGGGGTGTACAGACATAAAATTTTAATAAGAACTTCAATTTTGAAAAAAAAATCAATTTTGCCTCACATGTACTAAGTACTGGATTCAATCCTATGTACCACAAAAGAAACAAGAAACTTCAATTTGTTATGGAGCTAATCTTACTGTTTTAGTACACTGTGGCCTATATCATTAATAATCTCATTTTAAAATCCTTAAAATGAAAAACACATCTTAATTTGAGATCATTCAATAGCTTCTATAAATTGAATAGTCAATTTTGCAATTTACAATCTTCAATTAGGAAAAACCTGTGGAATGCAAGGTAATGAATGTTTCTGCCCATATAATGTGCTACACTTACTTCCAAGTGGTTCTGTTTTCCACTGGCTGATACTATTCCATTAGCAAGTTAACAAAGGCCCCTGAGCCCTGGTGTTTTAATTTTTAAAACGTGAACAGTTCTTCATGGGTTTGTTGTGATACTTCAATGCAGCAACATGTGGAGCACATGTAGAGTAACGCGCAGTAACATGGAACACATGAACTACTGAACAGAGGCTGTCCCTGTTATGGATAAATATACTTTGAGACGAAATCACAGTCTCAGATAATTATAAGGATCTCCCACAATACCCATCTTTGGTTACCCCTGAGGTAAGTTTGACTTTTCTAAATATTTGGCATTCTATAACTGAAAACTTGAATTTCATTCCTTCAACTGACCCGCTGCTCTCTCTGTATCCAGGACAGGGAGAAGGAAATGGGAAATAGATATCCAGAAGTAAGAGCGCATTCTTCCTTTACAAGCTGCTATGAACTAGTAGAAAATAAACTTAATAGTATTCAAGTATTTTATACTGGTTAAATCTTTGGTACAAAAAAGTAATACAATGATAAATATCTTTTAGAACGTGCTCATACTGATTCATATATGATCTTTTCAATATATTCTTTAAGATACTTAAGGTAAAATGTCTACTATATCTCATCAGAACCATTGAGCAGTAAAAGGCAATGTTTTTCAACCAGCCATTGAGTTCTAAATATGGACTAAATATCCTACAACAGTCATATCAATAATATTTGTAATATCTCTCAGGGCAACCAATATCCAAAAAGTGAGTGGCTCACTCTTGGGTGGGTCTGGAAAGTAAAGGCTAGTTATGGGAAGCTGGAGCATATAAAAGCCTCTGCCTCACAGTTACCAAGAGAATGCTTCCAGGCCAAGGGGACTGCAGCTGTTGTGGGAGCCTTCCAAGGTAAGGGGGAGGGAACAAAGGTTTAAGGAGAATCTTCAGAGGTAGCTTCAAGATACACCCTGAACTACTCTTTTAAAAGACCCATTCTTTATAGAACACCAGCAGATCCCATACTCATACCAAAGCAATGGCGACTTTGTATTTCCAAGAATGACCCTTGCCCTCTGGACAGTTATGACTGTTGCTTGAAATATTCTCATGGCCACAAAGACAGTAAGATATAGCAAAACCAAACACAAAAGAACAACCAAGGCAACTGCATACCTTTTCAAATCATCTTTACTACTGCACAGACACTTCTAATAGTATTCCCTGTGATAGTAGAACCAAACTGGAAAGATGAAACTTATCAGATATGGTTTAGAAAATGGTATACCCAAAATAAATGTCACTAATATTTATATCTCTAAATCAGAAACTCAAATTGTTTAAAAATTTCCATTAACTAGATCCCAAATAAGAGACCATCCCCTGTGGGACAAAAAAATGCAAGTTGTTAGCTATAATTCACAGAGCTAAGGATAGTTAATACTGTGTAATGGAACAGCATGGCAGTCCAGAAAATAGCAGAAGGTTGGAACTTATTAGGAATAGCTTTGAGAAGACATCATCAGTATTTCTTTTGCATGTGTGTTTGCACGTGAATGTGTTCAAATGTGTGTTAACACACATGTGTGCACATGCATATGGTTGATGCTGGAGATTTCCTAAATGTCTCTCCATCCTATTTTGTGAGGCAGGGCCTCTCTGATTCTGGAGCTCACTGATTCAGCTAGACTAGCTGGCCATCAAGTTCAAGGATCCCACTCTTGCCTCCCCAGTGCAGGGATTAAAGGCACAAGCCTCCATGCCCAGATTTTACATGGATGTTGGGGATATGAACTCAGGTCCTCATGCTTGTATGGCAACAATATTAGCAGCTGAACAATCTCACAAGCCCTATCACTAGTTTTGAATAAAACGTTTGAAAAACAAATGAGTTCCATGTTGACTATAAATTTTGTTTCTTTTTTCTTTCTTTCTTTCTTTCTTTCTTTCTTTCTTCTTTCTTTCTTTTTTTTGAAGCAGGGTCTCACTGTAGCCCAGGTTGACCTGGAACTCTAGTACAGGATAGCCTTGAACTCACAGTGATCTTCCTACCTCAGCCTCCCAAGTGCTAAAGGCTGTAACACCACATCTGTCTTAACTGTAGGGTTTGACTGTGCAGTATATATATTTGGAATAGTTTATAGCACATCTGTTTACTGATGTAAGGTAATTACTATGGGATGAAGGGCTAGATGTTTTGGCCTAGTAATATACATATAAATAGAAAATTTCAGTTGCTTACTCACTTTCATCAGTGATGTCTAAGGAACAAGTTAAATATTGATAGATATTTTTAGGTCTTATCAGATCTAATTTTATAAATAGGATCATTATTGTGTACCTTTGAGACCACACTGCAGGCAGTTGTTGGCTAACATAGCTTTTTATGTACTAGCGTGTCATAGATCCCCCCAACACACAAACACACACACACACACACACATACACCAAATCTCCCTACAACTCAAAAACTTGTCTCCCTTCTACAGTGGTTTAGCTTTTCTCTTTCTCTCTCTCTCTCTTTCTTCTTTCTTTCTTTCTTCCTTCCTTCCTTCCTTCCTTCTTCCTTCATTCCTTCTTTTCTTTCTTCTTTTTCTGTCATAACAAGGCTTATTCAGTATAGTATGCAGACACATCTCTCTGGCCCAATTCTTCCTTGACCCTCTTCAGTTCTTTCTCCCACACTTCTCAGTTTCCAAGCCAGAAAGCTCACCCTGCTGCTCACTGTTTCTTTACTTTTCAGCTAGCACCCATCCGTTCAAGAATAATGGACATATACTTTGGACCTGCCCTTTCTTCGGTACTAGTGAGTCCAGAGCTTTGCTCCATTCCACCCCAACCCCCCCTTTTTTACATATATTACATACAAAGGGATTCTCATGAAGATAGAAGAAAGGTTATCCCCAGTTGAAGAGCTTCTAAAATGTCACTTAAAAGGTGACAGGCAGTTATCTACAAGAATCCCCACACAAAACAGAGCTAACTGCTTTGGCCTTACACTTATTTTCTGTCAACGCTATTAGATCTTTATTTTCCACATAAAAGTAAATTTATACACAGCAGAGTCTACTGTTAGTAACTCTCACCTCTTTGTTCTCAGATGTTTAGTCTTAGGACCCTTCATATGTTCAAAAATTATTGAGAATCCCAAAGAGGTTTTGTTTATGTGTAGGCTGGAACTGTCAATATTTACTATAATAGAAGTTACAAAGCTAAGAAAAGTTTAAATGTTTAATTCATTTAAAATAATAAAATCTATTACATGTTAACATAAATCCCATATTTTCATGAAACCTCGTTTTCCATAACAAAACAGTGAGATTTACATTTACATTTTTGCAAATTTATTTTTGTTTATTACAAGACAGCTGGATTTTTTGCATTCATCTATTGTGAGTTGATTGAAGTTTGTTTGATGAAAATCAAACTTGACAAATATGTGGTTGAAAGATGGGATAATTGTGATTACTATTCTTTGAGGCCACACCAAACCTTAATAAATACCCTTCTAAAACCATATGCATGAGCTTAATGTTCTACATTATATTAAAATACATTTGTCCATCCTGCATTTTTGAATGGTTTTCTAACTATATGACTTTGATGCACATCTCAGAAGTGACTAAAACAATCCTAAAAAGTCAAGGAAAACAACTGATGGTATTCATTACCAGTGATAAAAACAATGGCCTATTATGTTCTTATTTGTTGATTTTTGACTGACAGGAAGGGCCCTGAGTAGCAGTCTCTATACATAGATCATTTGGTAAACACCAATTGAGTGAATTGTATATCTTCCAAATGTTGGTGCATTTTATAGAATATCAAAAAATCACATTCATTAATATCACTCTTGACCTCAAGGGAAGAAAGTTAAAGAAATGGGACACTTTCTAATTTAATGAAAACAAATATATTTTTCCAAAATGCTTTGCTTTTTCTTGAAAACTGAATGTTATCATTGACAACAATTACTGTCTGTTGTTTCCCTTGAATTCTCAAGTTAATATGCTCATTCTTTAAACATAAATGTTTATTAAATATCCAAGTCTGAGGAAGCAAAGCTTGTCTGACAGGAGACCTTTTGACTGTCTAGCTCAGCTGCACAAGTTATCCCCTGGAGATAACCAGTCTGCTATGCAGGGTGCTTTGTGCATTTTCTATTTCATCACACAGGTAAAAGATGAATACTGAAGGCTCAAGGTTTATCTAAATTTAAAAAGTTTACTGCTTCTTTAGGGACATTCTTTAATATTTTATTTACTTATTTATGATGAAACAGAGAGAGAGAGAGAGAGAGAGAGAGAGAGAGAGAGAGAGAGAGAGAATGTGAGCTTGTGTATGGGTGCACCAAGGCCTCTTGTCACTGAAAATCAACTCCAAATGCATGTGCCACTCTGTGCATCTGGCTTTTCTGGGTACCGGGGAATCGAACCTGGACCAGAAGGCTTTCCAACAAAGCACCTTTAATTACTTTGTCTGCTCTGTTGTCAGATAATAATTTGAAAATCTAAAAGCAATGTATTGCATTACCCTTTAAGGGAGAGGGGAGCAGAGGAGACAAATAGAAATAAAAAATATGCAAAAAATCCCCATAAAACATTGTTACCACTTCTCACTTAACCAGTAAAAATTAAACATTCCTCTGAAAAGTATTAACCAAAATTGCTCATTATTCCTGAACTGTGTGAAGTCCTTAACACAAAGAGCTAAGGTATTTTAGAAAAATGGAAAATACACAGGCTAGTCCTCGTCAGTTTTGTAAAGTTCTGCTTCAGGTTCTGAAAAGTACTTATCATACATTATTTCTCTCAGGCAACTGCAAGGCAGATAGAAATCATCTACATTTTGTAGAGAAAACTAGGCTTCCAGGAAGTTAACAAACTTCCCCTATATTAAGACTTGTAAACCTATCCTAGGAATGTGGGAGCAGCAGAACCCCTTTCCAAGGTAAACCTCACATTGAGTTTGCATTATGAAGTATATAAACATACAAAGCAACAACTATAATAGAAGGTCTGCATACTAGGAACCTTAGGACTGGGGACAGAGCTCAGTAAAGGACTTGCCTATCATGCACAGGCCTGACTTCCATCCTCACCTCTGCACAATCTTGTAAGAAAGAAAACTATGATAGACTCTAATGTGTATAAGGTTTGAGGGCATCTGCATTTTAAAATAAAATTTAAAATCATTTCATACATAAAAACTGAATCTAACAAGTATTTTAAAATTCTGAAACATCTTAGGGCTTTATAGACGGTAATCTGAAAACTATTGCATAGTGGTTTGTATTATGAATTTTCTGCTTTACCCTTGCTTAGTTCACTTAAGATAAAAAAATTACATATTAAAAACTGCCTTGGGGTACCAACACAAGATTTGCTCATACAATGTATCTAGTTATTAACAATAAATAAGTTTTCAAAAACTGCCTGACAATAAAATATAAAACAAGATACCTGCCAGTCCATAGTATCAGCAAACACATTCCATTGTCTGAACTATATAAACTTCATAATGCTATTTTGTCTATGTCAGTAAGGCTTGTATGGATCAACCTAATTCTTTTCATTTTTTATTTGGCAGCATTTTATAAAACATCAAAAGTTGTCAGAGTATGTGATTGTATAAGAAAAGCAAAAAAGTTTAATGGCCACAAAAGATGTATCATTAGCACTACCTACATAAAATTTTTTAGATGTGCCAGGCATGGTGCTACAACCTGTAATCCTGCATTTAGGGAACTGAGGCAGGAGGATTAGGCATTCAAGGCCAGCCTAAGCTTTATAGTAAATTTGAGGCTAGCCTGGGCTACAGAGTGAAAGCCTGTTTTTTAAAAAGTTAAGTATTAAATCCTCTTTAATTTATACTGCAAAGTTAACTTATTGAACTATTAGTACTAATAGTTCAATATTCAAAGTACACTGTAAAATGCCACCCCTGTTTAAGTGGAAGATGAGTGGACTGACAGTTACCTACCTTCTTTAATGTACTTTATCACCTCAATTTTGAAATTCAAAGGTTCAATTCACTTAGCTATCACTAGAATTTCTTGAAGTAAATTGCATTACTTTACAAAGTAAGTAGCATTATCGCTTATTAAAAACTTTCTTAAACTATATAATAGACGACAGAGCAAATCAGACTGAGAGTTATAGACTTGTTGATGTTTTTGTTTGCTTATATGTTTAAATATGTGGTTCACCTCCTCATTCTCTTACTGGCTCAAGCTTCAAAATAAGGTACTTTTAAGTATTTTAAGGATTATCTTTATTTTTAAAAATACTGAACCAAAACTGAGAAGGCCCCTTTAGGAATAACTGTGATTTTCATACAATATGTAACTCAGTATTCAGACATTGGATTAAACCAAATTATTTCCTTTGAAGGTGAATCGAGCTCCTTTTGAAGTTTCCTCAGAACTCAAAGCATTGCATAAATTAAGCTGCTTACAGAAAGAAAAAGGCTTTCTAGACATATGAAGGCAAAGCCCTTCCCTCATCATTAATGAGAGTTACAACAGCAAAGGCTAATTGACATGGGATGCACATGACTTTCATTCGTCCATTATGAGTTATAGTGAACTAGAATTCAAAGCGTTATGACTCATTTGTTTATTCCATTATACTTTAAGTGGAAAACACAAGACAATGCAAAGAATCATATTTTGAGAATTGCAGATGAACTATACTTAGCTATACTTTGTTTAAAAAATCATGTCATTATTAGAAATCAATCACTATATGGCATTTTTAGAATGAAATAGAATTTAGGTGAAGACACAGCTTTCTCTCAAGAGTACTTAAGAACAGCAATCTTAAAAAGCTTCCAGTGTTGCCAAGTCATGTCACAACTGGCACAAACAAGTCTTTTTCCATCTAAACTCAGTGCATGCCACTGCATGAGTCAAAATTAAATGCCTTGCACTTACTGAAAACTAGAATATTGGCAGAGATATGTGCAGCAATTATAGAATACTAAAACGTGAATACCCATTCTGCACATATTTCTTTTAATTATGGCTGGAAGTGAGGATGTTCCTTCCAGGTAAACAGAAGCGCTGAGAGAAAAAGATACAGACATCCTGGTTGCCAGCGAAGTGTCATGGACACCGAGCCGTAGTCTCTCAATAGAAAAAAATGAAATAGGGAGTGAAGTCTAAGATCAGCTCCAATTATCTCACTGGCCAAATTACATAACTAGTTTAAAACATTTTATCAAGGTCAATAATAACACCCTTTGACTAAAGAACACAACTTGTCATTTTAACTTAGCTTAAATTTAATAAGACAAATCTCAAAGACGTTCTCCAGTCAAAGACATAAATTCTCACATTTAGAATCAGGAAACAATAATTGTTTTAAAGCTGAATTCAGATGACATCTGGCCCAGCAGTGAAAGAGTTAACATTCAACCGGGCTGATCTGTGCTTCTGATCCAGTACATTTTTCACAAGCTGCCCTACAATGAGCTGAGCAAGTATCAACTGTAATTTGATCCCAGAGTTATGGGGAAAAAATAACTGCACATACTCAACATGCACATTTAATAAAAATCAGTTTCAAGAGAAACATCCAATAAACAACTTAAAGCACATTTAATTGTTTGATTAACTTCAAATCTGCAATCCCTTTGCTTTCCTCACGCTTTCAAATAAAATTGGGGAAAAAAAAGCAGCCGCTGTGCTGCAGGGAAAAGAGGCTTTAAAAACAACTTTGATTGGCACTTGGCCTGACCCACAGAGGAAGAAAAACAGTTTTTTGGACAAAGAGCGCAAATATTTGAGCTTGCTTACTTATGTGCTTGCTTTTCTTTTCTTTTTTTAATACATAAAGAGCAATCCCAAAGTGACTATAGATAAAGGAATTGACAAAAGCGGAACCATATTCATCTTAGCTTTCAGATTTGCACAGCTCAGCAATTTTAATTCATTGGGTCCTGGACAGACGTCTGCAGCCAGGAGCCCGTGTGTCGAGCAGGCTGAAGGGATTCCACGACTGCTGTTCGGATCGGATGAAAGCCACCTCTCGGGGAAGAGAGACATCTTGTCACCCTTCCCTCCCCATCCCCATCCCCATGCCCAGCAGCGATTCCAGCCTAGTCAGCTAACAAGACGAAGTAAACTTTCTATCCGTCACTCTGGGAAGCAATGAGCTCTGATCATCGCTGCGCCTGCTTTCTCGGGATCGACGGGGTTTGGGGGTGCTAAGGGGGAGGATCACTCTCACTCCCACCCCGTCCGAGGACCTGGAAGGTCTGGACGTTCCCCGGGGGCATAAAGTTCCAGATGCCTTCAGAGTCCCCTTCGGGACCGGGCTGCAGCCACGGGAGGACCGTCCGGGGAGTGACGGGGGCGCTGGCACCGCCACCCCGTAAACAAAAACAGCACCCCAAGAAAGAGCGAGCCGGCTGGGCGAGGGCACCGGGCTCCCCAGCACCAGACTCCCGGGGAGCCTCGGGCAGCCCGGGGAGCGAGGCCGGGGCGAGCCCTGAACCCCATCCCCGCGGGCCCCGCGGCCCTGCGGCAGGACCCCGACCCGGGGACCCCGGGCAGCTCGCGCCCAGCCGTACCTTCCGCAGCACTTTCCGGCAGTTGGTACAGAGCAGGTAGTTGGCGGTGG
Source organism: Zapus hudsonius (assembly GCA_004024765.1). Lineage (NCBI taxonomy): Eukaryota > Metazoa > Chordata > Mammalia > Rodentia > Dipodidae > Zapus > Zapus hudsonius. The sequence continues at coordinate 150,565 of PVHP010000288.1, read as the reverse complement.
CCGTCGGGCTGCCGCCGCCCCGGTTCATCGTGGCTGCGGCCGGGCGGGCGGCCGGGCACCGAGAGCCAGCCGCCGGGCCGCTCGCGCCGGGCTGTCACTGCGGCCGGCGGGCCGCGCTTCGGCCTCAGCTTCCTCCGGGCAGGATGTCGGGATGGGAAGCGACGGTCCCACAGACAGCGGCCACCACCGAAGCGGCCGCCCGAGCGAGCGAGCGAGCGAGCGAGCGAGCGAGCGACAGCGGACCCGGCGGCGGCGGCTCCTCACCGGCCCGTTGTTCCTCCCGCCCCCATCGTCCAGACCCCCGCCCCCGCCGAGCTCGGACGAGCAGCCGCCGCCGCTGCCGCTGCCGCCGCCGCCGCCGCAGCGCCCGAGCGCGGCCCCGCCCCCGCCCCCGCCGCCGCTCCCCCCACCGCCTCTGCGCGAAGGCGCCGCCCCCTCCCGCCCACCGCTCGGATCCAGACACGCCCCTCGCGCGCTAGCCCGCCCGCAGCCAATGAGCGGCGAGAAGCCGGGCCGAGAGCACGTCGACCAATCACAGGAGGCGAGAACGCCTAGAATCTCCGGGCAAGTTAAGTTTATCTCCGAGGCTCCGAACTGAAGGGAGATGGCGGGCTAGTTAGGTCGGGGAGTGGGCGGGACTACCCTCTGCGGGCTTCTCCAGTAAGAGGAGAGGGGTGTGTCATATGCAAATAAGCCCGGGAGCCTAGTCCTCCCCCCAGGATAAGTCACGCCCTCTCTTCTAGGTTCTAGGCAGAAATGGTAGACAAATAGCCTGAAGCTGGAGCTCACTAGAGGGTCTCCGACACCTAAACAGTTCCTGATCTCTGGGGAGGGGGGAGCACGATGGAAACCAGAGCCTTCCTTTAGGGGGTGGTACGAGGTCTGCGGTCTCATGCCACTCTGCACGCAGACATCTCAAAGAACTTGATGCCTCGGAAGGCCGGTGCCCGAGAGCGAAGTTTGCGGGCTCTGTAACTACTGCATTTAGGGAGGGGACCCATCTTTGCTTTGGAGGGTGCCTCCTCCCGTCCTCGCTGCAATGACGTTTCCTTCACGCTGCACGACAGGACCCGAGAGAGGTTTATGTCACCCCCAAATCCTTTCCGAGGTGGCTGATCGGAGTTCTCCAGGGAACACCCTGCCATGGACCAGGCACGAGCGGGCTGGGGCTCGCCTCTGCCCAGGCTGACCATGACGGGCCGGGGCGAGAGCGCCCAGCTCCGGGGAGAGAAGGCGGGCAGGGTGCGGGGCTCCGGCGAGGGGCAGGGAGCCAGGCATCCACCGCGAGGGACCAGCCCCGCGGGTTCCCGAGGAGGATGGCCCAGGAGCCCGGAGCCGGCTCCCCAGTGAGAACAAAGGCAGGCAGAGCGAGCACCTGATTGGTGCTGGGTGCTCACCGGTGTGGAGGGGCGCCCCGAGAACTCGCCTCCCCCTGGAGCCCAGCTGCAGCTCCCCACCCGGCCTTGGCGGTGACCACAGGGGACTGTGGGCTATGACATCACCTGTTTTCGCTTTTTGGAACCTGATCTGTATTCTGTTCTCTCCTCCCTCCACCCCCCTTCTTTTTAAAGATCTCTAGTGTAGCAGGATTTGTGAAAGCCTGCAGTTCACAGAATGAATCTGGGGAGATGATTTCAAAGAACCGATCTTCCGGCTTGCATTTCTATCTTTATGTTTTATGAACTCCTCTGGGTTCCTTGGGGGTTTAGTATGATGTTATGATGCAAAATCAGAAAGATGCTCTTAGAGGAGCTAACAAGGTTAGCCTATTAAAGCTTCTAGACCAAATGGTTCAAACTGCCAATCTCCTTGCGCAACATCTGTCTCAGCTTGGTCCCTTTCAGGGTCATGTTAAACCAAGTCTACACAAGGAATGAAGGAAATGAAATCTGCTATGCCAGGTCCAACTAGACTGGAAAACCCCAGAGGGACTGTGTCGTTGGATAAATGTGTCGGTCCATTTAGCTAGTGATAGTGAAAGGTTACAACCTAAAATAGCAATGGTGTGGGGAAGATGCTTAACATCCAGTTAGAAGAAACCTAAAGTAAGAAAATTCAATGAAGGAAGAAATTACCACAAGTCTTTCATCACAAAAAACCAGGAAATCTAGGAAAAAAGTCAGCCAGGCACAGTTTTTCTAAGAACTGAGACACATATGTGTCCCCATTTAGTGGTAAATTTCTTGGGCTATATCCCTGGCTGTATCTGTCTTTTAAAACAGATTTTATGTAACTAATTTTAAAGGAAAGGAGAAACCGAAGGATGAAGTGAATTTTTGTGCAGAGATTGTTCTCAAACACTACTTTAATTTCAAATTGTTTTCTAACACATTCCTTTTTATAAACTTTTCCTTTCTTTTTTTTTCACCTAACAGTCAAAATCCTTTTACAAAAGGGTCCTTTACATTCTCTTTTGCATGTGTCTGTGTGTGTGTAGTGTGCATGCATGTTTGTGTGGGCACATGCTTGTGAAAAGCAGAGGTTGATGTTGCTGGACTACCTAGCCAGCAAGCCCCAGGGATTGTTCTACCTCTGCCTCACCAGCATGGAATTGTAGGTGTGTGCCTCATAGGTGCTGGAGATCTGAACTCAGACCCTCAAGCCTGTGTCACACTCTATTGACTGAGCCATTTCCTCATCTCCCATTTACTAAATAAATCTTCATGAAATGATTGCCAAGAGGGTCCATGCCATCACAATTATGTCCTCTAGCAAAGGGAGGCTTATAGGACAGATGTCTGCAATGGTGAGTACATGAGGGCTAGCTCCACTACACTCTTCCAAACTTTGACATCTTTATGTTTAGTGTCATTTATTTGACTGTTAATCATGTAGAGCATTGTGACATTTCTTATATTACTAAATAGTAAGGCGCTCAATAGCAGTAGGCCGTTCTCTGTGCACAACAACTACCTTTTCTGGCTCTGTTGTGGTCAGCTTTCTCGTTGCTACACAGAAATAACCCAACCAAAAGCAGCTGAATAGAAGAATGGGTTTATTTTGGCTTATGGACTCAAGGAGAAGCTCCATGATGGCAGGGAAAATGATGGCATGAGCAGAGGAGTGGACATCACCTCCGCCACAGTACTGCAAACAGCAGCAGGAAGGTGTGCCGAACACTGGCAAGGGGAAGCTGGTTTATGACACCCATAAGCCTGCCCCCAACAACATAGCTCCAACAAGGTTCTAACAGCCAAACTGCCATCAGCTGGGGATCGATCATTCAGAACACATTCATTTGTGGGGGACACCTGGATCAAACCATGACAGGCTCATACCCTGACTTCCATCATACTCCTCTTTCCTGGTAGAATCTTGCCCACAGACTCCTCCTTTCACTTCAGTTCTTCACTTGGTCTTATTTCATTTACTAGTCAGCTTCGATATCAAAGAGAATAGAATATGACTTACACAGTGATTGACCAATCCATGAGCACACTGATAATTAGGAGGGAAGAAAAAGCCATTTTTTTTTGAGGTAGGGTCTCACTCTAGTCCAGGCTGACCTGGAATTCACTATGTAGTCTCAGGATGGCCTTGAACTCACAGCAATCCTCCTACCTCTGCCCCCAAGTGCTGGGATTAAAGAAGTACACCACTACACCCAGCCAACACATGTGATTCTATATAGAACAGGAAGAAATGCCAGCTTCTCCCTTTTTTTGTCTAGTATGTCTAATACAAGGAATAAATTTCGAAAATTGCAACCAATACCGAGAACGGTTTAAATTTTTGTTAAAATCTTAGGTAGACACTTTATTAAAGCTTATATAATTTTAAAACTCTTTTCCTAATTATTTTACTTGCTTTGAAGTAGTCTTCCAAAATGTGATTTAAAACTAAATACACAAGGAGTACATTAAAATCACAGAGCTTGGACATACCACAATTTTATTTAATCATTACTCCATATTTGCATATTTTACATTGTTTCTGGTTATAGTAATGCTGTGATAAACTCTCTCATATGTAAGTGTCTGGCAACATCTCTGATTGGTAGGTGGGAAATTTCTGAGTTAAAAGGTGTTTATATGTTTTAAGGCTTTTGGGCAACTTGCTGAAAATATTTTGTGGAAAAGCTGAAAAAGAATACAGCTGATAACAATCACTGGAACACAAAGATACAAGTGGTCATTCTCCTGCAAAAGACCATTATTATTCCATCTACCTCTGCCTCAAATGCCCTCCATCTCCTAGTCATAGACTTTCTTTTGTTGAAAGATTTCCTGATAAAGTCAAATGCTTGTCCAAGTATCCATGTTCCTCATCTGTTACTATCAAACTTATTACTGGAATGGCTGTGCAAACAGCTTTCTCATCAGACTTTGAAACACTTCAGGGCAGGGATGGAGTTATGTTTACATTGCATTCTTGACTCCTAGCTAAGCCTGAAGCTAAGTGCTTAAACAATCTGGGAGAAAGTACTGAATTTGCATTCTTATTTTTCTAAGTACACCAAAAATTCTTGTAGCATATCTCTCCTGAATCTTTAATAATGCCCGAAGGACCTTATAAAATGGTTCTAGTAAATGTTTGTGATGGGAGGAGACTGGGGAAATAGTTCAGTAAAGAAGTGCTTGCCTTGTAAGCATCAGGACCTCAGTTGGACCCCAGAACCCACATAAAAATGCCAGGCATGGTGGCACACACTTGTAATTCCCGTGCTGGGGAGGCAGTGACCGAGGCTTGCTCACCAGCCTGTCTAGAATAGTTGGTGAGCTGCAGTCCAGTGAGAGATTCTGTCTCAAAAAAGGGGACAGCCTTTCTGAGGATGACACCTAAGGTTATCTCAACCTCTACACAGGTGCACATGCACACACATACATAAAAATAATTTTTTGAATAGAGCTGTTCATAAAAACTACTGCCATGGAGCAGAAAGATTGGGCTTTTATGTCTTTATCTATCACTAATAACTTGATTGGTATTGAATATGAACATAATTATTGCTTGGGACTTACTATTTTGTGTTTTTTTTATAGTGTTGCTACAAGTTGGATGTAGGGAAGGCTGAGAGAAACTTTGTGTTCAGCTTTTTAAATAATATGAAATTATTTATTTGCAAACAGAGAGAGACTGAGGGAGGGAGAGAGAGAGAGAGAGAGAGAGAGAGAGAGAGAGAGAGAGAGAGAGAGAGAGAGAGAGAGAGAGAGAGAGAGAGAGAGAGCCAGATGCAACAAAGGAACTCCAAATTCATGCACCCCTTTGTGCATCAAGCTTTACCTGGGTACTGGGGAATTGAACCCAGGTTGTCAGGCTTTGCAGGCAAGTGCCTTAACTGCTGAGCCATTTCTCCAGGCCTTGTTCAGCTTTTTTGAAAGAAGACACCTAGTCAACAGCATGCTGTGTCTTTTGAACTTCTATAGAGACTCCCACTCTATTGACCTGTGAACCTGGTCCCTATAGTGTTAGCAAGGACTTGGTAGAGAAAATCAATGCTGAAGATATTTTTGAAAATCTGTTTCTGGGGACTATAGACCATTTTCTAAGATTTTGCTTTTTTAGGGTTTCTTTCTCTGGAGAACCAAAAGCATTTGAATTGGAGGAAAAAGTGCTGTAGTATTTACAAATTTGCAAATTCTGTAATTTGTTTCTTGCACAAAGGAATTTGCATTTCACACAATTGTAAAATGATTGCTCCCTTACAGCTGCTAATTAGATTCCTGCTATTTGTTCCCCCGCTGTGCCCAGGACCAATGCTACTCCGAAGGGGAAATCAGATCGCCTAGACAAAGGTCAGGCCTGTGGTTACTATTCCACTCTCCACGCACACCTCACCAACCAAGCTATTCTTACCAAAGATTATTTTTCAAAAGATAAATATTTTACTAAAGTCCAAATGCTGTTAGCCTTCTCTCCTGACCTGCCACCCCATAGTTTTCTGCACTTCAGCCCATTATTAGGCAGACCACAAGTGCAAACTTACTGACAAGGGGTGGTTTTGCTTTATGGGTCGTGACCAGCACTAGGTAACAGAACAAATATATATATATATAATATTTATGAACTTAGCAGGTCTTTTTTACGCAAAACAATGTGATTTTTTTTTTTAATTTGTGAGATGTGATCACTCCAGGTTCCCTTTCCTTGCATTGCAACCATTTGTTGAGCTACTGGGTTTGAACATGATGCATACTCAAATCTCCCCTGTTCACATCTGCCACCTCTATAAGCTTTTTCCAGCATTTGAATTACTGACCTGTTTGTTACACTTAGCTTGATTATAGAATGTGAATTACAGTAAATGTTATCTCTTGACTCTAGCAAATGTTGAGGAAAGGGGTCAAATGAAGGGGATATCATGGTGTATGATGATGTCAGGTGCCTCAGTGTGTGTGTGTGTGTGTGTGTGTGTGTGTGTGTGTGTGTGTGTTTGTTTGTATGTGTGAAGCCCAGCTATGTAAGAACAATTACTATATCCTTCATGCTACTAACCCCACTCTTTATCCTAAGTCTGTTGCTCCATTCTAACTGTTGCTTTGGAAGAAATAGACCACTGAGTCTGAATGTGTCAAGAATGCCAAGGGCAAAAAGACCACGGAGGCCATAACAGGTGCAATGAGAGTATCTTCTTTAATGGGCTCTGGAGTCAGAAGTGAAGTTGAGTACTGACTTTGCTTCTTCCTAGATATATGGCCTTGGGCAAGACACTAACTGTCTCTATACTTCAGTTGTTTTTTAACTGAGAGAAGGAATACTAATGTTCGCTATCCTCAAGTGTGCTGTAATAATGGAATGAGCTAACACCCTGAGATGCTCGGCAAAGTGACCAGAGCAGTGTGGAGGCAGTAAGTGTTTGCTGCAGCTGTGCTTTCCACATACTGTGTCACCATGCTGGGTTACTTAACTTCTCTGTGTCTCAATTTTAATCATCTCCAAGAAGAGACTACCAAGATTAACTTAAATATAGGCTTGTTTCAGCAATTGAGTTCTGAATAAGCATTTTAACTCCCTAATTTATAAAAAATACTCTATAAATGATACTATTATATACTCTTAGGAGATTTTTTAGTTCCTTTTTTCATTGAATAGCTTTTATTTTTTGTGATAGTTGTTCTCAAAGTTATAATAATTTGGAGTAGGAGACACAGCAATGACAGAAAATGAGAAAACAGAGAGCTTTAGTTCAGTACTGCTGTGCACTATGTAATATTGGACCTTGGTTTTTCCATTCTGTTAAATGTCAGTGATTAAATTGGATTAAGGCCAGATTTAAGTTCTGTGGGTCTTGAAGCATATTATGTAGGGTCTTCTTTGAAAAATGAATATAATGTTATTTATGCAAAATTAGTTATAAAAATGAACACTTATTTAAAACCAGCAAGAAAGCCAGCCAATTTTAAAGCTGAAAAATGCCACACAGATCATAAATCCAGATAAAAAATTTTCTTAATTCCCTGACATCCTTTTTTTGCTAATTTTATTACATTATTGGGACTGTATATTCTGATTTCCTGTGTCCTATTGACAACTATGTTTGCAATACTATCATCTTGAGAAGGAATGGAAGGCTATTCAGACTTTCTCTTGACATATATTCTCAAGGCACCAAGCCTTGGGACATATAGTGTCATGAAATGACCACTGATCCTCCTACCTTTGTGACATGACACACAATGCATTGGCCTGGAAATCAATGGAAAAATTTTGGAAACCATTATTCCATTGGAACTATTAGAAATGACCGTGATCTCCATGAAGACCACCCATTATGCCCAGACTGAAAGGGTTCCAATCTCAGTCTCCCCTCAGGCAGATGCACAAAGATACCCCACATCTCCAGTTCCTTCGCATGAGGGAATGTGGAAAGGGGATGAGTTGGAACACAAAGGGATTATGGGCTTTGCCAAGAGGGAGAAAAAATAGTTTACTTTTGAAATTTAATTAAACATGACCATGTGAATTTATGGCATGGACTTTTCCCAGTGCCATGGAAGAGCAATGTCAGTAAGGGATCCAAAAGTTTAAAACTCATGAAATTCTCAAACATCCTTAGAGCTGTGTTGTTTTTTTCTTGGCTCCACTAGGAATTCCCCTCCCCCATTAGTCTATTCATGTCCTTGGTACCCCAAATTAACCCTCCCAATTTTTTGAGAAAAAAATATAGGTGGAAAATTTTATCTACAATGTCCTTCTGTTACAGAAATAGTTTATTATTTTACAGAAATATCACTATGGAACATACTAGCTATGTAGGTATAAGAAAATAAAGATAGATGGCTAAAACGTGGATATCTATTTGAGAATAAAGCAGTTTGGAATGGATGGACCCTTAGAAGGGTGTAATCATCTGCACTGAAACTTTCAGAGACTCTGACTAGAGCTAGGATACATCCAGACTTTGAACATATTCACGGTGAGTCTTACTCATCTGAGTATTGCCAGTACTTGACATCTAAGAGGTGCTTTAAAACTCAATTAGTGGAAATGACAATATGCACCAGAGTGCCCTAACTAGAAATCAAGTGAGCATACTATTTTTACCAACAAAGTTCCCCAATTGTCTTAAAATTGGAAGCATATTTTCTTGCAAAAGTTAAAAATGGCCTTTGTGCCAATAAATGATAACAACAAAGACAGCACTTCAGATCAATTGTTTGAGGTGATGCATTCCCAATGCACCTGTGAGACACTAAAAGGCTACAAGCTTGGAAAGGTATGCTTTAAAGTATGTGCTGTCCAAGCATTGATGTATTCACGCTCCTATTATTTGAACCCTTAAAAGAGTAAGTCCTGGTGATAAAATTTACAAAGGAGATTTATAATCTAATAGGCTGAAGTATGATTTCATTGATGGAGAAGATAACTTGAGAATGGAAGATAGAGAAAAGGAATTAGCAAAGCGTTCAGAAAGGCCTTATGAGTGAACACTTAGGTCTGTAACTAGGTGCCTTTTCACAGTAGTGTTGGAGACATTTGAGGCAAAAGTCTGATGAGCTTCAGTGCAAATTCCAGTGTCAACAAGAAGGTGGGATTAACTCCTCTAAGTGGTCTGGAACCACGTAGAGCAGTGTTGATGTGATCGGCACTGGTTCCACATTTATAACTTAATTCATTCTTCCTCAGCATATGTTGGCAGAGTGCCGACTCTGTGCCAGGTACTTGCCTAGTCATAGAATTTAAAACTCAGACAAGAAAATGGACCTTAAACAAGTAACAGCAATAATGATTGCTACAGTGGAAAGACAAAGGCAAAGGGACTCTGACCTGGTCTGAGCCTCCCAGGTGAAAGGAGGTGGAACCCAAGTAGTAGGTGGCCTCTTTCCCTGTCTCCAACAGGGACTCCTGGGCATTGTGTCCAAGTAAGTGCTTTCCTTGTGCAACTCTAATCTAAATGTTTTCAGATATAGTTCATGCTTCATTTTCAAAACTCCTATGAATCCTGACTTTGTCCACTGCAGCATGCAAACTTCCAATGAGTGTGAAATTCCTAAATTTCCTAAAAGCACTATCCCTAATAAAAATTCACCATATTTTTAAAAAAGTCACCTTTTCCTGATAAGGAATATCACTTAACTTGATTATCTCTCATTTATCTCACCACACTGCTCAGTTTAATTTGCATATATACAAGTTAGATGCACACATTACTTATAATATGTCCACCTACATTAAATCTGTCACGTATACCCCTTATGCCTCTGCTCTCTAATCCTCATAATAGTATGGTTTTAATAATCATTATAGATATGTACTAGACCCAGCTACCAGCATGCCAATCATTATGTAATAACCCCTATACCTTATCTTATCTTGACTAATATTTATTTATAAAGCTGCCATGAAGTGGTTATATTATCTCTATTTTGCATATGATTTATAGCAATAAATGTTTGGTCAGGGTCATAGTTATTATAAGGAAGAGTTCTGATTTGAACCTGGACTTGCATTGCTTGATGCTACCTGTATTTATAGTGTTATATGACTACCTTGACACTATTCAGTTATTATACATTTATTTAATGTAAATACTCTTTGAATGAGTTCTTGTTAGGTTATCAAACTGTCAGGTTGATTGACTTAGGTCTGCCATACCTTCAGCAAACATATCTGTGGCACCTCTGTGATTCCTATCGGCAAGAAAACAGTAGGATTAAGCAAAGAAGCAGTTACCATCCCCCATTCTAACATCTGGTTGCCCACTGGCATGATATTTGGGGAAGGAAAATGCTTTTGTTTACATTCTAAGTTAAAATTCTAAATGTTTGAGAGGTAAGTCTACAGACTTCTGGGTACTTGGCTTGTCATGGAGATGAAGTGATAAGCATGCTGGAAATAAAGTTTATGAAGTTGAGGGGACAGGCAGAGGGAAGGGCTGTTGCTGTTCTCCCAGGCTCACATCACGGCTAATCCAGGTCTAGTGCAATTAGTGGACTGGCTCCACCAAGGAGAGATGAATAAGTTGGTTTCCATATGATCTGTCAGCAAACTTGAGATGCTGATGCGTCTGTCGTGCATATCCTCCTCTTAGGAAACATTTCTGCTAGTGGCTCATTCTACAGGTACACGCTCATTCTACAGGTACACGCTCCCACTGGGCTCTCCCTTGTCTCAGGTGCACATGACTGAAAGACAACCATTCTGTGGCATCTCTGTGGATGGTTTCAAATGGGAGTCAGAGCTACTCATATTCCTTTCTTGGAAATTTGGCATTGGGCATCTGAAATAAGAAGCCAGTTGGCAGCAAAGTTGGGTTGTGTAAGGTTGGCATGAACATATGCAAACTCTATAGGGAGGAAGCTGGTTGGGGGGAGAGAAGGGGCCATGCACAGAGAAAGAAGGAAGACACCAGTTTTAGAGTCCTCTTACATTCTGGCATATTTCTACTCCCAGTTACCGTGCATTCTTGCAATGATTCCTTTCAAAATCTAACACCTTCTCACTAGTAATTTTGTGAAGTAACTGTATCTTTGTTTCTTTCAACCAACTGAAACTGACTAAAGCAATCTTTCTTCTTTGATGTTAAGCATCTCTAAATATGAAATATACTCTTAGTACTCATTAGTAAATGGATGTGAAAGTAAGACATTCCAGAAGAAAGAACTAGAATTTACTGGGCTAGAAAGCCCCATGTTAACTTTGCACAACTAAAAAAAAATACCCTTACAGTTTCATTAAGAGATTTCTCTGTGCAAACCCTCAAATTTCTTAGAACTTCCTTTTGTCCCCGGTTGGAAAGCAGTGAACAGTAATTTATTCCCCAAACTACTTCTCTCTTCATGTTAAAGTGATTCTCATCTGTCTCTGTTGTCAATTGCCTAAAAACAAAAAGAAAATGTTGAGACAAGACGTTTGTTTGCTCTTTCTGCTTGTTACCCTTTGTTCAGACTTAATGCCTGCAGCCCGGGTTGAATGATTAGAGTTTATGAACCCAGAAGATTAAAAAAAAAACACACGGAAACAAAACAAAACAAAAACCAACTAAAACCAAACAAAAACCAAGATTAAATTTCTTCAAAAGTTTCTGAGAATTAAATAGCCAGAAAAAGCGTTAATGAGGCCAGCTTTGTGTCAGGTGTGCAGGCTAGTGACCATTGTGATGTCCTGGCCATGTAAAGGGGCCCAGATATGTGCTAGGAAGTTGTTTTGTTGTGGAAATGCAAGTGTGTAAAGGATGTTTTCATTTTACCCAATTTTCTAATTGCGGAATGTGCCTAAACCATTAACAGATCTATTTCTGTAGAACTATGGAGCGCTTCAAATGACAATCTCAGCCAATCAGACTCCTTTCTTGGAAATTTGGCCTTGGGAAACTAAGACATAAAGCCAGTTGGCAACTAAGTCAGAGTTGAGACGATGTCATAAACCAGATGAAAACTACACGAGAACAGATACGGAGGAAGGGTGAGGAAGCTGGTTGGAGAGGGAGGATGAGCCATGCAAAGAAAGAAGGCAAAGACAGCTGCAGAGGAGCTGATCTCGAGCAATCTGGAATCTTCCAACTTTCCCTTTCTATGTTCATATTCCTTATTCCCACTGGAGAACCAGTCTCTCTCTCTCTCTCTCTCTCTCTCTCTCTCTCTCTCTCTTTCTCTCTCTCTCCATGTATTTTCTCCCTGTCTCCTCTCTTGTTTATACTTTTATACTGTGGTCCCTCTGGGCTCACCAACCCTTGAAACAATTTTCATCTCCTATGTGACATAGTTCTTAGGATTTACTAACCCTTTGAAAAACAAAGGAGGTAATTCTTTCGGCCAGAGGGAGTCTTCTTTGCAGGTATGATGAAGAATGCAAAACGGTCTCCTTGGCAATGCTAGCAAGATTGTGGTTGTGCTGGCCTAGTTCTTGATAAGACTGTGCTGCAGGTTTTTTCTGTAGGTACCTGGCCTGTCAGTTTCTATTTCTCAGTCAAGACATGATCACCTCGTCGAGATTCCCATGTCTATGGGGAACTAAGAAGTTCAGGAATGGATACACTCTCATATTGTACAAGTGTAGCTTCAGTTGTAACTTCAAATGGATCACCTAGGACTTTTGTGAGGATGAATTGAAAGGTCTTTTGTTATTTATATCTACCTTAATATTGCATAATCTAGGCACTGTTAAAAAAAACTCTAAAGTTTAGTTTTTAGTACTTTACAGAGTTGTGAGGATTAAGTGAGAAGTTTTATGTAAAGGAAATAGGACAGTGTCCTTCCTACTATGGACATTTAACAAGTGTTAACTATTTTTATTATTTAAAAAACTCATATGGTAATCATATATTTTTCTGTAGCTATTGGAATATACCTGGATTTTGATGTTTAGGCCCCCTGATAGCATTTACCAGGACAGTTTGTCTTAGCTTAAAAGGGCCTCAAGTGCTTGATAACATGCATGATTTATTATTAAACATCTTCATTGTGCTTGTATTTTTAAAGTACACTTTTGTCTCTATGAATCTATCCAATCACATTCTAGGATGGAGACTTCAGTGTCACAGTATTGTTGAATAATGAAAAGCCAAGTGTATACAGAAACTAAATGACAAAAATGTGTCTCTAATCTCTAGAGGGAAGTTATGTCTAGAATTTGGGTTTGCATGTGTATACAGGTGTCTGCCACACACACATACACACACACATACACACACACATATATATATATATATATATACATACATATATATACAAACATTCATGTGGCCTGCTCTCCACATATTTTTCTCCGCTGATGATAACAATCATTCTTTAAGCATTTAGCTAAAGAGTTGCAGTTTTCCAGCTAATGAAAAGGAAATATTATTCCCACTGGACAACTGGAAACTTGAGATAGAGTGCTTTGGAATAATTCAAGAGCTTTGCCTACAAGTTATTGCTAATGATTCCAGTTTTACTCTGCAGGAGGCAGCTGCCTTTTTGTGATATGAACAAAATTGCAAAAGTTAATATTCCCAATGTGTTTCTCATGACTCAAGCAGGAACCTAGCTCTATTATAATAGAAATAAGTCTGGGCTGCAGGAGACCTCTGGCTGGTATAATGGACAGAACACAGAAAGCCAGTCCCCAAGAGCTCAGGTTTGTCTGCATCTTATATGATCGCTGTCTGTTTATAGAAGTCTGTTAGTCTATACTGGTCACCAGATAAACAGCTGATTTGTTTTCTGATTGTTTACAAAACCAAGAAACCAAGCTACAGGATATTTACTCTGCTGTTTATCATGGAATTTTCTAGGAGAAGAGATAAGCAATTCATCTACTAAATATACAGTAGCTTCTGAATTATGAGCGCCCATAAACAAGGGCCACAAGTCACTGAATTACTGGCTCACAAGTAAGTGACTGTTTTTTTTTTTTTTTTTTTAGCTAAGGATGAAGCTCGCTCATTGAGGCTGATCCCTTCTTCCTCGGTTTAGGAGTATCACTTCAGCCTTTCTCCTGTGTCTCTTTGCCCATTGTGTAGTGGCCTCTCAACATCACTGCGGAGGCTTCAGCAACATACTTCAACCCCTGTTCTCGAGAGAGAAGTGAATTCCTCAGAGCCCATGGATCCCAAACACGTCTGCAGCAGACAGTGTTACAACTGCTTCTGGCTTTTCATAAGTATTTTCAACAACGTGACGTGATTACCAGGCTTTTCACGTCCCTTGCCCTTCACCTGCCACTTTTCTGATCGGCTTCCAGTTTTTCCTGTTCCAATCTCCTTTTCCTTTTATTAGTCTGCTTCTTTCCACATCATCTGCCCTACTTCCCGCTGCCTTCCAACTATATTTAGCAAACTTCCAAACCCCAGTAGCTTTGCTTATTGTTCAAGTTCTACTCAAAAGCCATCCACATCATCCTGGTAGCAAAGTAGAAGAGCTTAATGAGATGCTTTTGCAGTGAAAAGCCGAGCAATAATTTACCTAACTAAATATGGCCAGCTTGCTCCCTGTAGTTCGTGAGCCTGCCAGAGAGGAGTGATTCTATGTCTAGTGCTATCCACACCGACTCAGTTATTTTTGAAGCAAGAAACCATTCTTGGGGCTGGAGAGATGGCTTAGTAGTTAAAGCATTTGCCTGCAAAGCAGAAGGATCCGAGTTCAATTCCCCAGTACCCACATGAAGAAAGATGCACAAGGTGGTGCATGTATCTGGAGTTTGTTTATAGTGGCTGGAGGCTCTGGTGCACCCATTCTCTCATTCTCTCTCTGTCTGCTTCTTTCTCTCTTTCTCTCAAATAAATAAGTAAAATTTTTTTAAAAAAGAAAGGATTCTTGAGGAGTGGCCATGAAAGTGGTATTGGCATTTGCATGGGTGACATTTGTAGCTCACATCTGGCCCAGCCATATTTTTCTGGACAGAAGAACTTTTTTTTTTTTTCATTTTAGACTGTAAGCTGGTAAACTGTATGCAGTTACACCTCTGTCTAGGTTCTGTTCTTTCATTTTGCCAGAATCCATGGAGTGGAGCTTCTCCTAGGCATTCAATACGTCTTTGTTAACCAGAAGTTCCACTGGATGAAGCTGATAGGCTAGTGCCGCTTTTCAACAAGGCTCTTTGCCATCAGATTGCACTGTATCATATAGATGTGACTAAGGAGACTTGTCCATACAGAAGGACCATCACTGCATTCCTCTTGGGGCTTTGTATGAACATGGGTGTCATGAATTTCTGAGGATCTAAATGTATCCTAGAAAAAAGGACCAAGATAGTCGCTAGAGAGAAAATTTTTATTTTGAAAAATTTATAGAAATGTGCCTATCTGCCTGAATCCCAAGTATTTTCTCTGAACTGTAGCACTGTCACGCCTAAAAAAAAATTAAATAAATAAATAAGAAGGAAACAAGGAAAGACCTTAAAAAGGCAGGAAAAGAAGAAAGGATGTTGAATAGATAAGATTATGAGCTTAAATTTTTGACGTATTATGAATGATCAAAAAATTATAGAATATAAATAAAACTGAGACCTTTATTCTTTCTTTTGGCAATGAGGCTTCCCCTTAAACAAAGAACTTACACACACACACACACACACACACACACACACACACACACGTACATCTTAAAATAAAAAAGGATCCAAAAATGAACAAGGATCCATAGTTTCCATCAAATTTTGGTGTGATACCCCCCAAAACCTTTTAAAACTTCTTGATTGTAATAGTGTAATTGTATTAAAATAGCATAATGTAAATTATAATTACACATTTATAAATTATAATTTTGGATTGCTTTTCTATAAAATCTGGCAAATACTCTATCATCAGGCATTATGCTAAATGTATGTATTTACTTATTTAACTCTAAGCTCATAATGTCATTGCTGAGGAGTGAGTTACTTTCTCATTCACACAATGAATAAGAGCTAGAATACCAGCCCTGGCCAAAGCAGCATGGCCTGCTTGCATTTATTATGTATGTAGGACGACTTTTTGGGTTGACAGAACATTTGCTGTGAACCACAGCCTTTCATTCATAACTATCACTGTCCCTTTTAATCATTCTTCATATAATAACTCCTTCCTCAGCATCCTAAACTCTTGCTTGCTCAGGCAGCCTTTCTTGAACAGTTGAAGCCCAGAAGCGGCCTCTGCAGACTGCTCACCTCAGGCTTTTTCCATCGCATGGTGAAGCTGTGGTAAGCAGAATTTTATCTTAACTGTCTATTCTAGACGGCATAAATGGACGACCATACATCTGGATAGTCTCCAGGAAATCCATCCTGAGCACTGAATAGTCCTGGCCCTGCTCCAAAACTTCACTAACCTCCCACAAATTGTGATTCCAGACACGTTTATACCTTGGCCCTCAGGATAATGGAAGCCACAAAGAGGCAGAAATTAAAATGTCAGTCCAGCTGGGCCCATGGTGTGGACCAGCAATTATAACGGAGCACGTCTCCTCTTGGGGCACCTGAGGGGAAGCCACCCTAGGTTTCCTGCAGAAGAGAAACAAAGTCATCACAGGCACATTCTAGATGCTTCCTGACTCTAATTACGCTGTGCTGACTGTCAGCAGCAACCAAGATCTTAATAAGCAATCGAAGGAAATTTCACCCAGTGAAAAGCACGGATCGAATTCGGGTGAACCTTGTCCTTAGCTACCATTGCGTTGTGCAAAATGCACGCCGAGCCTGGAGAGATGAGGAGGAGAAAGCATTGCAGTTCTCAATGGAGAAAAGAGGATCACTCAGTCCTCCGCATGCACCTCAGACCCTAGAGCAGTAGACCATGTCTCTTCTGGTGGAAGAAGAGGAAGTCCATGGCTTTGCAAAGCTGTGACAAAAGTTCAAAGCACCAACTTGAGAAATAAGAGAAACCGAGGGCTGCTGGGTGGCCTTGGTTGATGGCGAGAATCAGGACAGTGACATCTCTTGTTCATTTGCATCCTGTAAGAGCCCCAGCCACTGACTGGAGCTCACATTTACTGGAAGTAATCTGCTGTGGTTTCTGGGCCTTGGGAGGGATTGATTTCGGCGTCTGTCCTGGCACGTTTGGGAGTCTTTGCTAGGTCAGAGACTGTGCACTCAGGCAAGAAGACAGCTCTTCTGATGTGCAGAGAAAACCAGAGAAGGCTCCAGAAACAGCCCTCTGCCCATGTGCATTCTGACCTCAGAGGTGGCCGGCAGGTTAACAAAGAAAACCAACATCTAGTCACAAAGAAGCTTAAGGAACCTGCGTCTCCATTCAACAGTGAGGACACAGGCTGTTTTCTGACACACTTATTCCCTGTTGGTGATTGATTTAACTGGCTTCCTTCTTTCTCCACGAGGTCATAAGCTTTGTGAGGACTCTTTGCTGCTCTCATTCTGTCCTCAATACAATAATTTGAGAAGAAATAAATTAACTCAATACAGCAAGGTCTCTAGTCTGACACAGCAATAGCGAATTCTTATCAGGTTAGGAGAATGTGGGTTCATGGCTGGGTGTTTTGGCCAAGCAATGGTTGTACACTGCATTTATATGACGTGCGAATGCAGCCTTGGGCATAGCTGGCAGCCTGGGAAGAGGTGTGGAGTCCACATTACAGTAGGCCACCTCCATCTGTGTCTGCAGCACTTACTCCTCCCTCCCCGGGGGACTCTGGGAAGTCTTGTCATTGGCATTGTCCTCTTGCTGTGGGACCTTCTCCCCTGGGTATGATGAGTCTTCCCTGGGGCCATGGGGCATTGCTCAGCCACAGACCCGGATCATCCTGTCAGAAGAGAGCTGTAGGAGGCCAGCTTTGCATTACCCAGAAGGAATGACCTGGACCTGTGGGGCCTTCACTGAAGCCACCCAGGAGGAAGTGGATATTGGGGACAGGAAGATAAAGTGAAGGAAAAGGCTCTGTTTGTCACCAGTGGAGCCAGTTAATCACCCCACAGCTTTAATTTTTTTTAATGTTAGTTGCCCCCCCCCACACACAACACTAACCCAGAGACTATATAGTTTCTATAATTTTCAGAGAAAGTTCATTTAGAAGGCTCTTCATGTGACATATGATAAGTCTTAGTCTTGCTAGAAAACTCAGGACTTTACTGGGCTGAGTTTGGCTGCCCTAGATGTAATTTCTGGCTGCTGGAGGTAGACATAACTCACGCCATGTAATCTCTCTTCAGTCTGACAGCTCCTTATGGAGACAACTATGACTCATTTGTTCATTCTTTTATTCAATAAATATTTATTGAGCATTTACTATATGCAGATACCCCTTTTCTCCAGATTGTTTATTTGGGCCATTCTTTTTAACTGTTTGTCACATCAAAGGGATTCTGGACCAACACTGCGATTCCTTCTTTAGGGGACTCTACTGTGTTGCACTTTAAAATATGCAACCTAGAGCAAAGTGTTGTGACCTTACTTCATATGTGTTACATATTTCTTAAGTGCCAATCTCCTGTCAGGCACAAAGGTCACAAGGCTGGAGACAATTTGGTGCCCAGGGGCTTCTCTATTCTGAGCAGCAGGTTACCATGAGATTAAGCTGGTAGGCACACAGGGAGTTTGAGAAGAACCCTGAGGTGGGAGTTAGCAGGTCCCCTTGAACAAGGGAATCCCCACAGAGTTTGTCACTGGGGGTGGGGAGGGGAATCAGGAGCATGGGCCTTTGGTGGGTAGATGGGGCAGAAGCGGCATATTCCGGAGAAGGTCCAAGGCAAAGCCAAAGAGGAATATAGCAGCCCAGAGATCCTGGACCTGCAAAAGCTTTGCCTGGGCAGAAGCGGAGGGTGTGAGAAGGAAGACCAGGAGAGCCACTCAGCATGCTGAAGAGATGGACAGGGATCTCCAAAGATGTCTAAGGAGACAGCATGATCAGGCTTACAGTTCAAGGGCTCCTTTGGTGGCGTTTGGCACTGGGGGTTGAGTTTCTAGAAAAGCAAGGCAGGAAGATAAACTGGGAAAGTAGATGATCTGACAGAAAGGTCCAGTGGGTTCCCCTGAAGCAGAGCTGTGAGCAGGGGAATGGGGTGTGGCTCAGACAACAGAGACATGCAGGCAGGTGACTCACAGTGGGTCAGAAGATCAGTGGTCCTTGCAAAAAGGGCAGAATTATCTGAGTCAGAATCTACAGAGTAACCAGATGCGCTGACCTCTCATAAGCACAGCAAAGTTGAGGGCACACTCATCTACATCCCAGCATACAAAGAAGAAACCAGACAGCTGAGGTTCCTTCCCTGGCAGGAGGCCACACACCAGCATAGACGCAAGGGTGACACAGTGACTTCTCAGCTGACATGGAGTGATGGCTGTGATTAGTGCTAGGAAGAGGAGGCATGGGGAACTACTCTAGCATTCAACCCCAGGAAGGGGAGGGGCATGATCTCCCATGTTCAGAGTGAAGGGTCGCCAGGACAGTGAAGCAATGGAAAGAACCAGAAAAGTGTGAGTGAGGAGAGTATGTGAAGTGGGCACGAGGGAGGTCAGGTGGGAACTGTGGTGGAGCATGCAGAGGGTCTCCATTTCATCTTCAGAAGAAGATGGGAGGAGACAGCCCAGCACAGTGTCAGAAAGATCACGCTCAGAAGTGACCAGGTTTCTCTGATGGCCCTGGGAGAACCACTGCCTGGAGGAATTCGAGTTTTGACTCAATTTCAGAAAGATACCCTTTTTTTTTTTTTTGGTTGTTGTTTTTCAAGGTAGGGTTTTGTTCTAGCCCAGGCTTACCTGGAGTTCACTATGTAGTCTCAGGGTGACCTCAAAATCCCAGTGATTCCCCTACCTCTGCCTCTGCCTCCCAGTGCTGGGATTAAAGGTATGCAGGTGTGCGTCACCACGCCTGATCAGAAAGATTTCTTGAGCACGTAGTTTGTGTGGGTCCTTAGACTGGATAAGAGAGATTGAAATATTGAGATGGAATCCCTCCCTTGAGGATTCTGCTTAATTACAGGAACTTAAACATAGTCCAGGAATCATTTCCCGCCAGTCATTACTGATACCTTCTCACTCAGGCTGCTCCAAAACCAGTTTTCTCACCTCTTGTTCTATCCAGTATTCGATTTTTTTTCCCAATATAGAATTTTCTATCTTCTGGATTTAGGCACCCTCCTGTCTGCTATATCTTCCTGAATCTTCCTTTAATAGCTCTGTCTTCTAACTTCCTGTTACATGCAGATCTGTGGAAACATATATATATATATATATATATATATATATATATATATATTTGTTAACCGAAGACCCTTCTTAACATATTGGTGACAGGACTTAAGAGTCCCTTCCAGTCTTTGAATCCCAGTGGTAGAATTCCCTTTTAGGCGATTGCTGATTGATGAGTTCATACCATTTTTTTTCTTCCCTGAGACCCATCTCTATTTTGTAGCTGGAGATAAATGGCCTACTTCTGGGACCTACAGCACTCGAGAATTCCCACTTCACAGGACTTGTGATCTTACCTTCTAATTTTGATACAGACCTGACTATCCACTGGCACCACTGTTTATTCTGCTCTTTGCCATAGTGACAGCACCCAGCACAGGGACATTCAATAAACATCTTCTAGGCAACTTAACCCATGCCATTTCTACACGCTTGCAGAAAGTGTGCAGAATGGCCAGGTTACTTGATAAATTCTGAGAATGGAAATATAACATTTATTCCTGCAGATGGTTTCCAGGCCTGTGGCCAGCTCAGCTTCGTCTTTGTCGGGTTAGCATCTGGGACTCTCACATTCCTTCCTCAGAGTTCCTTCCACAGTATTACTTGCTTTGTTTTCTGGAGAATTTCTTGGTATTTCTCTTCTGTTTACTCCAGGGATTCTACATGGGATGCAGTAAAATCTGGAGAAGATGTGTATTCTTTCAAAGACCCCTGATCCTCTGTTCATGGTCGGGAATGTGTCAACAGGCCTGGGTTTTTTCACAGAGCGCTGTTGACAGTGGTATGAGCAGTGGTCGAAGTCACAGTGTAATATAGAAATGCTAACTGCCAATTTGAAAAAAAAAATCTGTTGTCCTGGCAGTCATTGAGATACTTGTAACTTTCACTCCTTCCTGGCATGTTTCACTTTTTTTTTTCGAACTGTGGGGACCACAGATGCTTATTTTTAAAACTTATTGCCACTAATTCCTCTCTGTCTTCATGGTTTTTCCTTCCTGCATCTGCATTTCTATCCATTTGAAACAAAACAAAACAAACAACAACAACAACAACAACAACAAAAAACCTGAATCCTTGTCATTGGGACTTTTTAAAGTTTTTGAGATAGTTTTTCACTAAATAGCCCAGACTAGTCTTGAACTCACTCTGTAGCCTGGATGGCCTCTAACTTGTGGCAATCCTCCTGCCTCAGCCTCTTGAGTGGTAGAATTTCAGGTGTGTATCCATGTCTGGCTTAAATGGTGCCCCCCTTTTTTTAAAAAAAAAATCTCACATCCTAGTTCTTGGATATGGAGTTCATAATTATTAGCCTACTCAAGTCCCACTAATGAGTGATAGATAAAGAACTCTGCTTGATTTATGTATTAAAAATAATGAAATAAATTGGGAAATCACAGCACATTGGTTTTTAATTTCTGTCCCTCCTCTTGATATGCTGGTCTGTTGCAGAGGTGAGGTTTGAGTGAGATCTGATTCTAGATTCTGGACTCTAGAACTACCTTCTGCATACCCCGCCAGAGGCGCACAGACATAGCACACTGTACTGGACCTGGCAGTATGAGAATAATGGAGGCTTGTGAATTTCATTGGGCAAAATGAACCCCCATTGGAGAGTAGAAGGCTGGCAGAGGAGAGGACTAGAGGAGGGGAGACTGGGTAAACTCTGACTTCTGCATTCCGGGAGAGAGGTTCATTTCCGGCACTTTGGAATTGGGTAGATGCTGTGTGAAGTTTTTAATTTACTTTGATATGCTTTTCTCTGCAATGAAATGTTTAATAAATAAGGTTGGCACCTAATTTTAGTTTTAAGTGCCACCAACTAGGACTTTTTTCTTTGGCCATTTACAGACTTCTAAACAGTTGCATTTCAGGCAAAAAAAAGGAGGGGAGGGGCAGCAAGAGTACAGGTGTGCTTCGTCCACCGAGCTGGCAGGGAGAGCTGGTTTCTGGACTGCCCTGTAAAGTCAGTAAGACAAAGATGCCGTTTTCATATGACAAATTCCTTGTTTCCTTCAAATAACACAGAAAGAAAAAAAATCAGTGAAAATATGAAAAATCTGAGCCATGTGAAAAGAAAGTTTCAGAGAGAGAGAGAGAGAGAGAGAGAGAGAGAGAACTTTGCTGAGATTGAGAGTCAGCTATAGAGCCTTGTGAGAGTGAGAAAGTCACATAGCAGCCTGGAGACCTGATTGTCAGGAGCACACAGGACTCCAAAGGGGGTGAAAGCAACTACAGAAAAAGAGAAAAGCAGGAGAGGTTCCTGAAACCGGCCATCTACCCCACAAAACACAACACCCAGGGCCGTGTGGTGTGCAGCTGTAGTCATATAGTTAAGAAAGACAATAAAGTCCTCCACCTCCATGTCTGAGTAACATGTACCCTTTGATCTCTCATTCTGTTCCTCCAGCATTTTTGTCTCATAGGCCTTGGTTGAAAGCTTCTCTGTCCTATCCCAAATAACTGAACATTGCTTTCACCTGAGGGGGCCAGATGTGGCAGATTGCATAGAGTAAGTCCATGGTGTGTGTGTGTGTGTGTGTGTGTGTGTGTGTGTGTGTGTGTGTGTGTGCGTGTGTGTGTTGCTATTATTGTTGTTGTTTATTGTAGTTACTTTGCTTACATAAAAATAAATTAGAGAAGCTGAATATTTCAATATTAAAGGCTGAAGGAATGAAGGGACTATAGCAATGAATGAGATCAAAGAAAGCTGAGTGTGTAGGGAGGACGACAGCCATGCAAAGGATGTTCATCACACCAGCCGGAGGTAAGCAAGAACAAGCCAGCGTCTCCTCTGAGCCCAGGAGGAGTCCAGGAGGAGCCCAGTATCTGCTGAGGAAACTGACATCTGAGTTACTGAGCTGCTTACTAAGCCTGCTATTTCTGTTCTGTCAAAGTTATTCCATTAAAACTTAAAATAAACCAGCAACTGGATAATATCACCCTTATCGAAGCCTTATGTAATATATGCAAATGGGCATTTGAATTATTAGGCTTTTATTTTTTTCTCTCAAAGGGGCACTTAAGTATGAGCTGTGAAAGCCTGGGGATTTCTAAAACAATTGTATATCAATGAGCATCTCCCTAAAGCAAACTTGAAGTACTTCCAAGAGGTTTAGAAGCAAAGATCCTGTGTGGAGAGCAATAATGGCTGGGCCTGGTGCTGAGGTATCCACTTACTTCAGACTGGTCTTTGCAACTTACTTCATCCCAAGGCTGAAAGATGCTGGCAGACTTGGAAGAGCTCAACATCGAGGATCAGAAAGCTGGATCTGGAGTCCCAGCCTTGTTCTGGATGAGCTCTGTGGTTAGAAAAGCATCTGATATGGGGGAGGGGGCTTGTTTCCTCATCTGTGAAATGGGAGAAGTAATCATACCTAAGTCGTGGGAATTCTGGGAGAGCTGGCTTTGCAAACTGTAAAGGCCAGCAGACAAATTGGCCATCACTTCCCAGTTAATCTATGCTTCACAGAATCTGAGAAGACAAATGAGAGCTAGAAAGCCATTTATTACAGAAAGTCCTAAGTCCTGTTTCACAGTTCCGTGTGGCAAGTGAGGACATACTTTAATTCTGATGATAAAGGCTGACATAAACCAATCAGAAAGCCAGCCCCATCTGGGAGATGTAGAAAAAAAAAATCTTCCATCTACAGTCAAAGAAAAAAAAAAGGTAAGGTTCCTATTCTAGAAGGTGTTGGGGGTTGGGTGGTTTGGAGGAGTGAATGCCACACAAAAGCATTTGGTAGATTATGGTGTGGGGTCACTATATTTTAGGAGTCACAAGATAACCACAGTGATCACACAAAAAGATTTTCTATTTGTGTTCTAATCTAATTTTGCATTGAGTACAATGTCCCTTTCACAAGAAGCGGAGTCAGTATTGTCAGTAGCAAAGGCTGCTGAGCTGCTGCAGAAGTTTTCCACCCAGCAACAAGATGATGTCAGTGGCCAGGGAAAACAACCAATCAGCAGGCAGAATGAATCAGCCTGCGTTAGGATTTTGCTCAACTGTCTCCTAGCAAAGCAAGCAGCTCTGGAGTGCTGGGGCTATTTGCACTTCCTCTACACTCGAAGCAGAAGGGGCACGAATGGGTGTGCAAACAGTTAAGATTAGTTGCATCCCAACAGCCAGTCCTGTGGGTCATAAGAGTCATTTTGATGCATTTCTGTAAATTATTTTGGCCACAAGAAATGCTTTCAAGCCTCCATTTATGTGTTGTGCCTTAAAATCATTGGAAGCCTGTTTTGTTTCATGCATTATGTGCTGCCGGGCAGTTAAGTAAGCTAATGGCACATGAGCCACGATATAAAGTCAAGTACATGCTTGAAAACCTTAGAGAGTTAGAACTTGCCTGTGACCTTTCAACTCCTCTAGAATGACAAGCAGCCTGGAAATCAGCAGCTGTTTTATTTCTCCGTCTATGGTCCTGTTTTGTTTTGTTTTTTAATTTCACTAAAATGTTTCATGTGTGTGCTTTAAAATAAGTCTAAATGGAACGGGAAGAAGTTGCCTCACAGGTGAGGGGAGGTTTGTGGTATTTCTGAGAACATGTAATTGTCTCCCAACATGTTTATATTGTTGTTGTTGTTGCTTCTCTTGGTAGAAGTGGCAGCAGGTAGGGAAAGGCTGCAACCGAAGGAAGGGTTGAAGGAAGGGTTAAGTCTCCTGCTCCAGAATCACTGTGCCCCTCCTCCCAGGCGGCTCAGGCATTCACCTTTGCTGCACTAGCTAAAGCCAAAAGGCAGCCTCTCCCGTGAGTGCTGAAAACACATTTTTTCCAAAGCAAAGAAAGGAAAAACAAAGAGATGGTGATTTTCCATCTTCTTTCAGAGTCTTTGGTAGATCTCAGCACCATGGACTGATTTATTAGCCCAGATCTGCCACAACCTTTCCTTTTGATAGCTTACTTCTTGGCAGAATGCTTCCTTTTCCTCATTACTGAAATGCAGACAGGATCTATAAGAATGAGCTAATTTGAGATAATTAGGGACATGCCATTCTGAACTCCTGAGAAGGCTGACTTTGGGAATACAGAGAAAAGCAGGTGACCTGCCTGCTGTGCACAGGTGCCTATCCTGGGGCTGCCTTCCAGCTCCCATCATTCAAGAGCTCTGCAGCCCCATCCCGCAGGTGCAAGCTGGGGCCATGCTCTGTTCCAAGGATGAGCGTGAAGATAACCTCTCCCAAGGCCTGGGCTGAACACAGAGTGGCTACTCAATAATTCATAGCCCTAGCTCCCGCTCCCCTTTGAACTGGAAATAAACAACTTGTTGGCAAATAGATATCCCAGAGAGAGCCACTTTCACAAATACTGTGGGATTTGTAATTAGCATGTAAAAGGATTGCTTCCAAGTGCTGAAAGCATGTTGTGCTTTGCAGGCTCTTGGGCAGACTGGGGAGGCCTTGTTTACACTCTAGCATTAATTTGCTTAGCAAATCTGTACTGCCGGGGCAAAAATAAATTTCAGTTTTGACTGTTTGGTTGACCCCAAATCCTGAGTGAAGGTGGCTATAGTGTGATCTAAGTTTCACTTCTCTGAGAGCCTGGAGACTAATGCAAGAGTCTTTCAATGATTCTGCCCCCCTCCCCCCCACCCCCGCAAAGAGAGAGGCAGCATGGGAACTATTGGAGCCATTCGTGTCCTTATTCCCTGTCTTCTTTTGAGCATCACTAAAGAGGACATACTCCTGGTGTGCAGAGGCATTTAGAACGGACCAGCAGTCTGAGTAACCACAGCTCAGGTTAGGGGTTACAGCAGCTGTGCTGCCTGGAGAAGTCAGAAGGAAGTGGGGTGGGGGATGCACTTCCTGGGTGAGGTCAGATCGGCTATTTTGGACTCTGGTTCCTCTTTAGTCAGTAGTCAAGAAGACTAAGGAAATGGCAGGGATCCATTATTTCCACCAGCCTTTCTCCTCCCGAAGTGCACTTGCTGACTAAGATCAGATATGGTAGACCTGTTGGTCACTTAAAGCTTAGCTTACCAAACCCCGAAGAGACCCCTTCTTCTCACTGTACAGAAAGATAAACTGGTAGCTTGTTTTCTTGGTGATCTATGACAGATCCCATTAGGACGGCATGGTGGAGAAGCTGACTGGGACACAATTAAACAAAGTTTAATTAAACAAAGATCTCTCACAATTACCACCCATCACTTCAAGTCCATGGTCAGAAGTTATAGATAGGTAAAGATCCCAACTCTGCTTTAGCCAGGGGGGGCCACTTGCTACAGGTTTTTCCTAAATTTCAGCAAGGGGAAGCCAATTTATTCCAAGAGTATCATTTTTGTGTGAGAACATTTGGATATGATGTCATGGGTTAAATAAATCTCTTATAAGGAAATGCCATATTATTTGAACAGATTGAGTAGAGATATTATTAGTAAGATGGAGGTGGAATTGGGTGGGCACCCAGGGAAATGCTGTAGTACATAATGATTGGACCGATGTGTCCACAAACAATGAACTCCAAAGATTGTTGGCTAACACTGAAGCTAGTGTGTGTGGTAAGAATAGAGTAGGTGACACAAAAGGTCTCCTTGGGATTTTGAGTCCCTTCCCAACACTCTGTGGGCTCTCTCCCTCTGACCTGGCTCTAGTCCTTTCCCATCTCTCCATGTGCACTCTTCCTCCATGTCTTCATTCAGAGACTGGTTATTTCTTGCCTGGAGACCTGTAAAATGGCTCTGCTACCCAACTACATATGACCCCCATCTGAGGAATCTGCGCAGACACAGATCTTGTAAAGCATTCTCCTATATGCACCTCTGCAGCCTGACTTTGCCTACAGAACCTTGTAGAAACTCCTGGGCTTGGCACAGGCCTTTGTCATCTGGACCAAATATTTCCTCTGGGGCTTGTCTCCTGTCAACCTCCTCCCAGGTTACCCTTCTCCCCATTTATCTAGAGCCTTGTTTGGCCAAGTTGAGTGAGGAGAAGAAAAGGAGTGCACTGAAGGAGATCCCCACATGGACAAGAGAGATTGTCCATCAATCTCTAGAGATTGCTCAGCTCCTGGCTGCTGTCCTCGGGGTGAACTACTGACCGACAGGGTGGTCTTATGCCAACCCCTGTGCACTCTTTCACTCTGTCTCATGGAAAGTGAGAGGCAGGCCCTGCCAGGCCTGGAACCATGTGGGCTTGTCACATCCTCACATTTCCTACATTCTACCTACCTACAACATTGTTTCCTAAACAAGTCACAGTTTCCTTTTCTACACTCATGCACACTCCGCCTCCCTTGAGACTTCCCACCTACTCTTTAATTGACAAGGAGCTCCCTGAGGGAAAACTGTCTCAACCCCTGATTTCTCCCTGACTGAGAGTACTTCCCTTAACATGCAGTTAACTAAGAACTGAAGAAAGTGGAACTGAAGAAAGTGGTCTCATTCTTCAAAACCTATTTCAACGAATTCTTCCTATGTGTAAGCATCTGAAGCGGTGTTCCCTCCTGGCTCCCATTGTCTTGTCACAATGTCCTTATTTCAGTTCTGTCTCATCATCAGACCCCCAGATCCATGTACAGTGCTATGTTCTTAAGTATATATGGTCCCCAATTTACAGTTCAATTTGTGCTTTTTAAAAATTTACTGTGGTGCATGCAACAGCAATATGCAGTCAGTAGAAACTAAACTTCAAATTTTGAACTTTGGTCTTTCCACAGTGCTATGAGGTAGGATATTCTTTTGTAGTGCTGGTCAGTGGGAGTGAACCATAGCTTCTAGAAAGATGCAAGATCTCATGATTACCTCATGAAGGTTGGGCATAGTGGCTCATACCTGTAATCACAGTACTTAAGGAGGTAGAGGCAGAAGGAGAAGGTGTTTAAAGGTTATTTTCAATTACATATCTTCTTTGAGGCTAGCATGAGCTACATAAGACCCTGTCTGAAAAAAAGCAAGAACAAAAATTAATAAACATTAAAATAGGGCTGGAGATATAGCTAAGTGGTTAATGCACTTGCCTGCAAAGTCTAACGACCTGGATTTGATTCCTCAGTACCCACATAAGCTAGATGCACAAAGTAGTTCATACATCTGGAGTTCCCATCTGGCAGCTAGAGGCCCTAGTAGCTCATTCTCTCTCTCTCTCTCTCTCTCTGCTTGCAAATAAATAAATAAATAAATAAATAAATAAATAAATAAATAAATAAATAAAATAGGTTCTGTGCTAGAGAATCTGCTTAGTTTGGGGTCAGATCAATATTCTGAGCATGTTTAGGGTGTACTAAACTAATGCATTCCCTTCTGTATGCTAGGTATGTTGAATGGACTTTTGACTTAGGATGTTTTAACTTATGATGTTTTGGTATAAAGCCCCATCACAAATGGAGAAACATTTATACTAAATAAATGACCTTGGAACACACAGATAAACAGGAAAAGTGTGACTATATTTTTTGATGTGAGAAATCTGAAACTCACCTGCAGTAGTGGGAAGGTTTAGCTTGATTTAATCAGGTGGCAAGCTCCTGAGGTCATTTGGCCTAAGCATTCAGAGGGTTAGTTTCCTATGCAGTTCTACCCTTATTCTGAAGCCAGTTGTAGCTAGCTTCACAAGCCCACATGGTACCAGGCCTGGCAGGGCCTGCCTCTCACTTTCCATGAGACAGAGTGAAAGAGTGCACAGGAGTTGGCATAAGACCACCCTAACGGTCAGTAGCTCACCCCGAGGACAGCAGCCAGGAGCTGAGCAATCTCTAGAGATGGGCTCTTGTCCATGTGGGACTCTCCTTCAGAGTACTCCTTTTCTTCTTCTCCTCACTCAACTCGTCCACACAAGGCTCTAGATAAATGAGGAGAAAGGGAAGCATTCTAAGAAGGAAGGGATGGTCCTCTCAGACAAATCTTCTCAGTGAATAGTCCTGGGCAGGGCGTGAGAATCATGTGTTGAATGTTGAGAATGATTAGGTGCCAAGTTCTCTCTCTCTCTCCTTCTCTCTCCCTCTCCTCTCTCAAATTCAACTCAATAGTGCAGCATAGAAATTTAAACAAAAGTGTTAGTTGATATGCCCAAAGTCACACAGCTATTGAGTGAACAAGACAGGAATTATAGTCAAGTTTGACTCGACCAACTTTGCTCTTGGTCAAGCACAGTACTAAACATGGGACTTCCCGGGGCCATTGCATTTGGCCCAGTTAATTAAGGAGATGATATTTATTTCTGCCTATTAAATACCAAATACAGTCAACAGCCAGGGGAAAATGTGACAAACAGGACTGATAAAGTCCCTTCTTCCATGGAACTTGCATTCTAGAGAAGACAGATAGAAAATAAAAACACAAACAAAGAGGTGAAGCAATAAGAACGATGAAGTCACTAAGTCATGGGCAGAGTGTTAATGCAGCCTGTGAGAAGCTTACGAATAACATGAGTTACTCCTGATGTTCTCATGCTCTATAACCACTTGAATATGAACTTAATTTAGGATTTACTTCCTTTTTATTTGTTTGTGTGTACGTATGTGTGCATGTGTGAGTGGGCAAACATGCAGTAATGTCTCTTGTTGCTTAAGACAAATGTCCATCTGGCTCTATGTGGGTGGCTGAGGAATTAAACCCAGGCCAGCAGGCTTTTCCCCGCAAGTACCTTCAACCACAAAACCATCACCCCAGCTCCTTGGATTCACGTCTAATAAATACAGTACAATAAAGATAAAAGGATGCTATCACTGAGAATAGGTTACAAAGAAATTTTATAAAATATTTTCAAATATTTTATTCATTCAGGATTCAATAAAATGCATATGTTACATTTAGGTTACTATCCATTCATATTGTTATTTTAAACTAAATTTTCTGTAGAAAGACACATCTCTACCTTTGGAATATTTTGTAGAAAGAACCCCTCCAACTATTGTTGATACATGGGTTTAACTTCTGTGAGCCAGGAGACCAACAGAATGCCTTCTGCTCCATTTGGTTCAATATCTCTTCTTAGGACATTTCAAGCTCTTGATGCAAACAGTGAGCTGATTTTTTATATTCTACAATAACTTAGATTTCTAAGAGCTAGAAAAATAAAAGTTTGACCTTGACTTTTATGGGTACTAAAAGGCAACATGAAAGCTTTCAGGGAATACTTTTGATATTCATTTTTGTAAGCTATTAAAAATATAGGAAATGAGAAATTTCTTCAATTAAATGCGGCCCTGAACAAGACTTCAAAAATTAAACATTCATGAATAATAAATATACAATAAAGGTATAACCTCACTAGAAATCAAAGAAATATGAAGGCAACGATGAGTTATATTTTACCTTTTAAATTGGGAAATATAATTCTTTTTTAGAAAGTTATTTATTTATTTGCAAGCAAAGAGAAATAGAGAGAAGAGAAACACACAAGACATAACAGGGCACCAGGGCCTCTCGCAGGCTGCAAACAAACTCCAGATGCAAGTGCCACCTTGTGCACCCAGCTCCTCATGGGCACTGGGGAATCAAACCTGGGCTACCAGGCTTTGCAGGCAAATTCCTCAACCACTGAGCTATCTCCTCAGCTTGGGAAATATAATTCTTAATGCATGTAGGATGCAGCGAACCGCAGTGTTCAAGAGCTCGTGAGGGATTCATTGCTGGGTAGTCTTCAAGTGTGTCAGATGGTCACACTTGCCACTTGTTGAGATCCTTAACTGTCATCATCCCTGGAATGAGTGATACTAGAGTCCTTAACACCTCAATTGCAGCTGACCTTTCAGGGATTTAACACACAAAGAATCAACTCATTAGCCAAATCTGACATAATCTTAACAAAGCTCGAGAAAGTAATATCAGTTATAAAAGTATAAAGGTGTGCATTAAAACATTCAGTTAATATAGGAGGTAGAAGCAACATGAATGCTTAGATTCAATGAAATATGGAACAGCGTTTTGATGGGAGATTTTTCTGCTCGTAACATGAGGCTTAGGAATCTGGGGAGACAGCTCAGTGGGTCAAATCTTTGCCATGCAAGCATGAGGACTTGAGATGGGATTCCTGGCACCCATGGGGAATGCTAGGTATTGAAGCACCATCCCAGCACTGAGGAGACAGGGGTTTACTGGCTAGCTAGTGTAGTTGAATGCTATGTTCTAGAATCAGTTTGAGACCCTGTCTCAAAAATTAAGATGGTGAGTGACTGAGGATGACATCCAACAATCAATTTCTGGCCTCAACACCCACCTGCACACACGTGCATGTGCATACATATGAGCATGCATATACACATGGATGCACACGACACACATACACACATGCCAAAAATGAGACCTAGAAGGTTCTTTTTTTTAAAAAAAATGGGACAATATGAGAGAAAAAATCAAGATATTAAATTGATTATTGCATGATCACCAATATGTATGTGGGGAAGGCAAATTCAAAAATTAACAGACAAGGGAATTTTCAGAATACAAGTAACAGTTAACTCAGAAGTGACTTTTCCTGTCTAATTTACATTGTACTAAACTTAAAACTTTTTTAATAAGGATGTTGATTGAACTCATGCTTAGGAAAATAGCGGTGTATTCACCTTAGCTGTAAGTCTTTTTTCAAATCTAACTCTAGAATTTGGTCCACTAAAAACTATAAAAATATATCAAACCAAAAAAATATAGGAAACCAAAAAGTAATAGTGAATAAAGTCACTTCTAGTGTTTTTAATTATTAGATTCATACTAATTTTTCCATCATTTATTGCTTTTAAGCTAATCAAAGCAATTTGAAATAGCAAGGAAGTAGGCATGTGGAGGAGGGGCAGGGTGTGTATTCTCTGGAACTATGGTTAATTTAAAGCTGGGCTCTAACATCTACCAAGTGACCATGGGGATTGTTTAGTCCCTTGCAGCCTCAACTTCCCCATCTATGAAACGGGATGTCCTTGGATGACCCTTGACCCTTGCTTGGCACACAGCAATGACCACCTGCATTTCCCCTTGCCATGGTGTGATTATGATTTCTTTTTTCTCTTAATATTCATGTATGTGTGCGCGGGCACGCACATGCCACCATGCATCTGTGGAGGTCAGAGGGCAACTTCATATGTCTGTCCTTTCCTCCACCTTTTTGGAGGCAAGGACTCTAGTTCACTGCTCTATTAACCTGGTGTTGTAGTCAACTTCTCATTGCTGGAACAAAGCACCTGACTGAAAGTGGTTTGCGGGCAGAAAGGGGTTATTTTGGCTTACAGACTCCAAGGGAAGCTCCATGATGGCAGGGAAAATGATGGCATGAGCAGAGGGTAGACAGTACCTCCTGGCCAATACCAGATGGACAACAGCAGCAGGAGAGTGTACCAAACACTGGCAAGGGGAAGCTGGCTATAACACCCATAAGCCCACTCCCAAGCAAACATCTCCTCCAGTTACCTCCAAAACTTCTATCAGCTGATGACCTAGCATTCAGAACACATAAGTTTATAGGGACATCTAATTCAAACCACCACACCAGGTGAGCTGGCCCATGAGTTTCCAGGACCCTCCTGTCTCTGGCTCCCTTCTCTCCATAGGCATGCTGGAATTACAGATGCACTACCGGATCATATCTGGCTTTACACCGATTCTGAGGATTCAGGCTCAGGTCCTCATGCTTGTGTGACAGGCAAGCACTTTGTCCACTGAGCCATCTCATCAGCCTCCACAGTCCATTTCAGTTTTAAACCAGTTTTAGCCTTGCTTGGTGGCCAGGGTTTGGAATCTAATATCACTGCCCACCCTCCTTGCAAGAGGAGGACAGAGTTGACAGTGAGGCCTCTGAACTGTCTGAATGTCCATGAGCCAAATTCACAGACGAAATGATAAAGATGGTCTTGTGCCAGGATGTTGATGAACTGTAAATGGCACAGCTTTGCAGGCAAGCACTTTGAGATATACTTTTATAGGCACTTGGAGTTCTCTCTTGCCTTTAAAATATCCAAAAATAATATCAAGCTCAGTTCACAAAGCCCAGGCATTTTAGTGCCTGTGAAATAAAAATGTCCTTGACACTGACTGCACCTCTGAGGACCAGGGCATATTCTTTTTGTCCTATGAAGCCTTCTTTGCTCTGTTCCATAAGATCAAATTCCCCTCTGTCCTTTCAGAAGCCCCTAGATCCCTTTGTTCTACAGCCCCTTGATGAATGCTTCTACTTCTTTTAAGTTTGTTTTTGAATTTTTTACATGTATGTAAGGGATATGGGGGAGCAGAGGACTACTTTGGGTGTCACCCACCTCTTTTCTCATTGGCCCGAAGCTCACTAACTAGGCTAAATTGTCTAGCCAGGGAGCTGCAAGGATCCTACTATCTCTGCCTCCTCAGCGCTAGAATTAGTCATGTACCTCCACAAGCTAGCATTTTTATATGGGTTCTACAGATTGAACTCAGGGCCTCATGCTGTGTGACAAGCTCTGTAACCACCTAGCTAGCTCCCTAGTATCTGCTACCACACTTCTATTTTATATTCTGATTATAAACATAAAAATTCATGTTCTTCCTGATAGCACCCAACTACACTTACCATAACTGAATTTGAACAGGCCAATGAATTAATACAGCTGTTTAAACTAGAACTTTCAAGTATTTTTGAGTATCATGTTTTTTGAATGCATTTGAGCAAGGTGGACAGATTTGGGAAATGATCTTAAAGATGACATTTGAGCACTGAAAGTCTGAACGTTTGGTGAAAAATTAATTTGCAAAGAGATCTAGGGTTTTAATCACTCACAGCCTGTATGATCAGGGGCTGGTATTGATTGCCCTTATCAGAAGGAGTAAAGTATAATAGCACCTATCTGGTAGGTCTGATAAGAGGGTAGAAAGCTATCATTAACTCCTGAGTGGTTGTCCCTCCCTAACCCTATGAGAGGCTCTGCTCAAGGCTACAGAATTTGGTAGCTGCTAAGCCACTGTTCATAGTGCTTTCTTCTTTTCTTTTGCTTTGATCAGTGTTGAAATCTTGCCTAAAGACAGTGACTGTGTTGTAAGGGTTTCTCATTGGAGGAGAGATATTAGCATTTGTTGATAGTCTGCTATGGGCCAGACAACTGAACAGGAGCTGTACCTACAGTTTAAAGCTCCCCTTGGCACCATGTTGGGGGCGGATAACAAATCAAAGGACCTGGCATTGCCCTCCAGTGCTTGCAGTCCTCTCTCTTGTCATTTTAACGATCTTGCTCACTGATTTCCCTGCATTCAGAACTCAACAAGGATGAGACCTGGCAAAAGCAGACTTGACAGCAGGACTGACTTGCGCAGGGAATCTGGAAGTACATTCATTTGTTTGGGATAGTTGGGATTTCTGGGCCTTGGGACTCCTTTTGTTATAAACCTCTCAGAATTCAAGAGCTAAAAGCACTTGTAGGTGCTGAGTGAGTCCTGCAGAAGCTATCTCAAAGAGCCTTGATCATCACGCAGGAGACGCTGTGCCCAGCACTGTCCTGGAAGTTAGAGGCACTCAGCACTTGCCACTGGTTTATTCATGGCCTTTAAAAATCACAGACAATTCCTGAGCTCAACACACAAGAATTTGTTACTGAGGATAAATGTACTACTCCCCAGACAAAATCTACTGTGTTTTTTTAAACCCATGTTTTACAAACCAATGTGAAAAACATGAAATTCCACAAGATGGATTTAGTAGTGAGGATCCACCATGCATTGTTATCATTTTGTGAGGTTTGTATTGTTCCTTTGTTCTTCTTCACAACAGTCAAATGGCATTATCCTCAGTTTACACTTTCTACAGTTGAAACAGTATGCAATATATGGACCTCATACAGTATAGTCAGGAATCAAACTATTTTTTAACTTGTCAAGTCAACTTTATTTTGACCATACTTGATAGCTCATCTTACATTTCAGAATGATTTACAAAATAAGTCATTTATTCATTCATTTTACTTAGCAAACATTTATTGCAAGAAGAGTGTGTTTCAGAGGTGTGGTAATCAGGCAGACACAGCCCAAGTCCTAGCACCTCTGTGACTTACCTTATGGACTGTGAAACTCTGCCCCTGTGATCAACTGGCTCTGTTGGCATCCAGTCATCCCATAGATGATCTGAAATAACATCCTGAAGCCACCGTTATCATGAAATTGTAAGAGTTTTCAGAAGGCAATTTACAAGCTAATCACTGACTTAGAGAACAGATGATGGGAACACCATGAGCAGTTGCCCCATCAGAGTTGTGGTGTGTGGCTGCAGGTAACATGGGGAGCCTAAATGAATGATGACTCCCCTTCTGTCACACACTGCCTGGACAAAGAGACAGCAGCAATATTTTCTCTTTCTGAAAGTAGAAATGGAACTTGTTGGAATTTATGGAGCTAATGTTTTCATTTGGAAACATATGTCAGAAGTGGTGTGCAGGGTTTTGGCAATGAAGACTGATTTCAGGGAAACCGCAGAGTGGAAAACCAAGGAATGGACCCTGTGGGACATGTGGTTTTACTGTGTTGGTAGGGAGACTTGCCCCACAGCCCAGGGTGGTATGACACTGTGGTCCATGGTTAGGATGTCATGGAGTTAAGTGGAGTCAGCCTTCTCATGCACTTAACCTTGTGGGTTTGGATAGGGTAATGGCCTTCACGGAGCCACCATTTCCTCAAATGTAGTAACAGGTACGACTTCTTAGCATTGCTGCAAGGAACAAATGAAACACCTTCTGTTAAAGCACTTAGCACAGCTCACAGCAACTAGCAAAGACTAAATGGTAGGGATTTTGATTAAGGGTTCGTTTATGAGAAGAACCTGTATGGAAATATACAACTTGTGATACATTCTCATCTGTGGCAACAAGTTGCATGTCTGCTTTTTAAGCCATTTTGGAATTTATTTACACAAAATATGAACCTTTAAGAACAAAAGCTTTGGTTCAGTGGTTAAGTGGACTTCTTGCACAAGCATGAGGGCCTTAGAGGGCTTGAAATTGTCCAAGTTCGAATCTCCAGGTCCCACTTAAACAGCTGAATGTGGCCACAAAGGGGAATAGAGACCAGGGAATCTTAATAAGAGACTCCAACTCAAAATAAGAATGAGCCAAAAAGGGATGGAGGGGGCCACCCCATGTTC
Source organism: Zapus hudsonius (assembly GCA_004024765.1). Lineage (NCBI taxonomy): Eukaryota > Metazoa > Chordata > Mammalia > Rodentia > Dipodidae > Zapus > Zapus hudsonius. The sequence goes on along the minus strand of PVHP010000288.1, from coordinate 114,566 downwards.
TTCTCAGGCCACTGCCCCAAGTGCCCTTCCCCAGATGAGTGCTTGGGGTGCCACGAGGGCGCATCCCTGTGCATATACCACACACCACGACACAACAGCACATGCAGTAAATAAATAAATAAGTAAATTAATTAATTTAAAATTACCAAAATTTTATAACATCAGCCGCATGTCCCTGGCATCTAGAACAGTGGCTGACCCACGGTAGACAGTTGATAAGTTATTTTTTTATGAATGCATTTATTGGATCAGACACTCAACCTTTAGTAATTCCCAAGAAGTTCTTGGAGTTTTGTGGAATAGACAAAAATGAGCACCACAGATGTGTCTCCTTAGAGGAAGAAATGCATAGTTTGAAAATGGCCCTTCAAGTGAACTTTGTATAAGATAAGAACTCTTAGTAGAGACTTAGGGGAGGAGGAAGAAAGATAGGGGAAGGCAAGAGCAAATCTTCAAGGAGTGGTATTTGAGTTGAGTTTAAAAAGATTGAAGAATATTGACAAAAAGAGATAAAGTTGTGGGGTGGAAGGAGGGAAGGGGGGAGGGAATGGAGATGGTATTCCTGGAGGTAAACGTGATGAGCAAAAGTCTAAAGGCAGGAAAACCAGGTATGCCTAGGAATAAGGAGAAGGGCAGAGTCACTTGAAGAGAGTGAAGGACAGGGCTGTTTTCTGGAATATTTTGTTCAAGCTCAGAACCTCATCGAGGCAATGGAGAAATGCAAGACGGAATTTCTGGGAACCCAGAGGGAAGAAAGGAGAGGAGGATTTGTGTGGGGCTAGCTGGCAGCAAGAATGAAGCATGAGGATGAAATTGCCTTACCTCTGAACCAACCAATAGCTGTGTCTGTGAGGATTGCACCAGAGCCTGGGAAATCAGGACAGTGAAAACCTGGGCTTGTTGGCTTTGGAGTATGTATCAGCATTTTGATTCTAAATAAAAATTCATGGTACTTGCATCATATGAATCTCATGGTTCCGAAGAGTACACAGTTCTGAAGAACTACACAACCTAGCTGAGCTTAGTGGGCATTCACCCAGCCCACAGCTCCAAACCCTCGCAGCTGGAGCCAGTGGGGAAAAGCCATGATTACTGAGCACCACCAAAGAGCTTGAGACAAGCTTGGATCTTCTTCGAGTGTTTTAGTTTTTCATGCAACAAGATTAATCCTACCTGGATTGGTGGAGAAAGATAGCAGTTAACCTTTATTAAAGATAGATCCATGTGCTACACACAGGGCATTATCTCATTCAAGTTAACCTTTACAATAACCCAACCTGGAAGGTTCTAGTCATCCATTATTGTATAATTGAGAAAATAAAGTTTTATAGAGTTGGACAGTTGCTTAAACAGCAAAACCCAGAGCTTGAAGTCAAACTGTGTTTACTGAATGAGTTAATTGCATCTCATCATAATCATGAAAAGAAAAACACAATTTTTTAAGTTAAAGAAGATTTTTATTTTGCACATAAAAAGAGCTGAAGGAAAAGGTCTAACTCTTTAGAATTAGGGCTGATTTACTAAGATGGGAGTGGGAGTCTCAGAATGCGTGAGGCCAAAGTCAAAGGTCAGTAAATGGAGTGGAGATAATTGAAAAACCAACAACTCCTGTTTCTTGTTTTTTTCTATCCTAAGGTTTCAACAGCTTCCCTCCCCCACAGTCACAGAAAGTGGCAGCTTTAGAGTGGTTTCATGGATGCCCTGGTAAGAGACAGATATTTTCAATAAAATCCACATCAGCCCCATGGCCAAGGCCACGTAGGCAAGGCTTCCAGTCTGTCTGCGATGCATCCGTCCTTGAGTCCTGGACACCCGTCTTACACAGGCCTCTATTGTCATCCTAATTAATCATTAAGCCTGAAGATTTGCCCTTGGCAGACACAAGCCAAGTCCCACACATATGAACCAAAAGCTTACATTTCTTTTGCCACACCCAGCCAGGTACACTTCATGGAGTTACTTCACCTGCCAGCCCAGGTCTGCAGTCTCCTCTGGAGGAGAGCAAAGGGAAGGAGGGGTTCATGTGGGTTCTGAATCTCTCAAGGAGCAGGAAAAGGAGGCAAAATACAGTTAGCAGTTCCAAGACTTCCCGTTTGGGATTAAGTTCCTAGGGCATAGTGGAATAGAATGGAAGCAAAACCCACCCCTCTCACAAAGACAAGTGTTTTCATATCACTTTATGTTATAATGTTGAGGATTTTTTTTGAGGCAGGGTCTTACTCTAGCCCAGGCTGGCCTAGAATCCACTCTGTAGACAAGGCTGTCCTCAAACTCATGGTGATCTTCCTACCTCAGTGTATTAGAGGTCTCTAGAGGAATAGATCTGATGGAAGGAATATGGATTCTAAAAGGGGATTGTTTGGATTAATTTACAGGATACAAGAAGGGCAGCCCAGCATTATCTGTCTGCAAGTTGGAGAGCCAGAGAACCAAGTAGCTACTGAGTTCATGCTCTTTGCAGGATAGTCAGAGAACCTGGTAGCTGCTCAATTCAATAGGTTGGATGCTTCAGCAGTCCCCATCTGGCACAGAAGGCCTGGAAAATTCCTGGAGAGCTGCTGATCTTCAGTCCATGTTGGAAGGTTGATGAAATTGGGTTCCAATGTCCATGAAGGATAGCCCAGACAGAGTAGATACACATCAGTGAGCAGAACAGGCAGCCAGGCAAAAAGCTCTGTGTTTGGATCCTCTATATATGTATTCCATCACTGGAAGGGCCAGACCACTCTGGAGGAAGGGACTTCCTCTCTCAGTTAATCCTCCCGGGGAATATTCCCACAGATCTGCTCAAGAAGCATGTCTCTTACTTGATTCCTAATCTGGTCAAGTTGACAACAGAACTTAACTGTCAGACTCAGCCTCCTAGTGCTGGGATAACAGGCATTAGACACCATTTCTAGCTCTCAATATTGAAATTTCAGGTCTTATCTAAAACTGTTCTGAGTATAAATTTCCCTTTTAAATTTCTATTACCATTTGGCCTCAAGATGTATTCAGTAAATAAAGAAAGGGCCTCAGGTATAACAAGGATGAGTGGTCAGGGTAGAAGGAAGTGCCTCAAAATGAAAACTCTGCTCAGCCATTCTTGCATTTGAACAAAAGCAAGCAAAGCATGATGGAACCAGATCTTTGACTAATCTGCCAGCTAAGAGGCCTCATTGGATAAACAACCAGCTGTCTTCAGACTCTAGGGTGCATTCAGAAATGTCAATCTGTTCATCATTTCCCAGACTAAAATGGATTCTCTTTGCACTTTAAAGAAAATGGATGTCTTTCTTTAAAAAATGCTTGTATTTATTTATCTGCAAGTAGAGACAGACAGACAGACAAAGAGACAGACAGACAGACAGACAGAGACAGAGAGAGAATGGGCATGCCAGGGCCTCTAGCCATTGCAAAGAACACCAGATCATGAGCCACTTTGTGTATCTGGCATTATGTGGGTACTGGGGAATAAGACCTGGGTCATTAGGCTTTGAAGGCAAGAAACTTAACCGCTAAGCCATCTCTCCAGCCCCTGAGAGTGAATATCTTTGATGCATCTACAAGACCCTTTGGCTTTCAGTTTCGGATGCATGTCAATCACAGGATCCCTGCCTTATGCAGCCTTAAGCTTACACGTGCCTTTCTATCCTACATGGTTCTTCTCTCTTCTCTCTATGGCACCAATAAATGATATTAAACAAAATCCCCTCTCTCTTTTCCTTGAAAGAGGATGCTGACAGAGTGCAGGGATCACATTGTTCTTCCTCACACTCTGCCCATACTAGAGAGGCATCCGACACATGATTATGCAGGAACTAGTTATTGAGAATTTATTTTATTTTATTTTTTTGTGGAAGAGTGCCAAGCAAAACTTACAGACACTCTGGAATAGAATCAGATGTGTAGAAGCATTCAGGCAGATTCTATAATAAGCCACATGCTGGCTTTGTTGGGTCTCCATGCTGCCAGGTAGCCTGTCCTTGTCTTGACTCAGAATTCTCTTCCACACTCCCTGGCTTTCCCCACAAGGTCTCCATTCCCATTACAAGCTCTCCCCATGACTTCTTTCCATATTCACCATGATCTGCACTGTGTCCAGACACATCCCTCCATGATGCTGACCTGCCTCAAGATCTTTCTACCTCTTCATAGGCTTACTCATCTGTAACCAATTTTATTCTCTCTTGTGAGTTTCAGGAATTGAACATTCTTTTTCTTACACTGTTGTTTAAAACAGTGAGCCCTGATCAGTTAACAGACATGGTATCAAGCAGGTAGGTTGTGATTTTTGTTTTTAAAGTCATGGAGAACATAAAATGTCAGTGTGTGTAAATATTATTGCATAACCTGTTTCTACATATATGATTATGTATATTTGTTTGTAGATGTACTGAGTCTTGAGTCACATGTATTTCTTTTAATGGGTCAGGTTAAAAATTACTGAGTTCAACCCAGTCTAAGGATGCTTTCCCTACTTCTTCACATTTTCACATAACTCACGTTCTTTTGATTAACTTCTCTATGTATTTGATGGCTTATTACAGCGAGTCCTTTCCTTCAGCCTGTAAAGCTGAAGTTTCCAGTTTGAAATTGATCTCCCTTCCTCGGCTTCCTCAGATCTGATTCCACCCCTTTTCTTGGTCCCAGAGCACAATTACTTCTAGCTCTCCATCCTATTCCCCTGACTCCTATACTACCAAGTGTAATTTTTAAACTACTTATTGACAACTTCAATGTGTATTGATAATATGCCATGACCAAAATCCGCTTTTACCACCCTCCTTTCCCCTCTTAAATCCCCCTTCCAACGAATCCCTTTTTCTATCAAACTAGTTTCTCCTCTATTTTGAAGCCATCATGTTTATTTCCTCCTTATTTGCAGATCTTGTGTAGGTAGTGTCAACTCTGTGAGGTCATGTCTAGCACAGCCACTGTGTCTGGATGACAGCATCGTAAGCACTTCTCCCTTTACTTTGGCTCTTACATTCGTACATGGCTACCTCTTCTGCAATGGTCCCTGAGCCTTGGACGGGTGAGAGAGATGTCTCACTTAGTGATGAGCACACCACTGTCACTTCTTCTCGGCACCATGTTGAGTTTTGTATCACCCCAGTGGTCACTGCCCTCTGAAAAGAGAAGCTTCTCTAACCAAAAGTTAGAGTAGCATTAACATAAGGGCATAAATATAAGTTTTTAGAGGTCAGTTTGGTGGGCATAATGTATTCATTTAGCTAGATAACAATAGGCATTACTCCTCTAGGGTTTATGACCTCCCCAGTCATAGGGTTTTGACTAGGTTTTCAGTACCAGGCATGTCTCACGCTAGACCAGGCTGATCTGGAACTCACTCTGTACCCAGACAGGCCTTGAACTCACAGTGATCCTCCTACTTCTGTCTACCAGGTAGGTAGCCACTCTTTAAAGGTGCTACAATATATGGAATGTCCTATAATGCCTCCCTTATTTTGTCAACATTATTGGAGTGCCTGTCTTTTGTATTATACTCCAGGCACCTTGAAGGCAGAAAAGTTTAAATAATTTGTAGGCACTTGATGCCTAACACAAGCGTCTGGCACACTGGAAGTGTTAATAAATATTTCTCAAGACAGTTGTTATGATAAAGTACCAGAAAATACTGGCTGAATTCCCGTGCCCTCAGATACTTTGGAAAGAAATGATCTTTCAGGCAGATTTAGAGGCTGATGGAGCCTATTGGCTCACCTTCCCAGGTTTCCTCTAGAATACTTCTGCTTTTAATCGCTTTGTGCTATGTAGTCCTGGATAAAAATGCAAAGAGGAAATTTAATACAAAAATGGACCTTATTAGCTGTCAACTACAACTAATGACTTGGTGAGTAGACAGTATGCATCTTATCTAAGTTATTGAATGTCCCCTAGGAAAAGAATTGAGAAAGGGTTGAATTTGTCCTGAGCCTAATTAGAAGACCTCTTGAAAGTTGCATCACACCCATCACCGAGTTTAATCACACTCTCCTATGATTCCCAAGGCTGCTTTATTTTGTTTTTCGTGGCAGGCCTGTCACAGAGTCACCGCACGTCTGTCTGGCCACATGAGTGTCGTTATGTGTTTGTCACCATATTTGACCAAATGGCCACTGGGAGCTTCTTTTCTTCAGTACCTTTGCATCTTTGCTACTTGGCCATCACACTCTAAATCTGCTGTCATAATCCACGGAGCTGAGGGATTGGTGTCGGGGTGAGTTAGAAACTAGGTCTAGATACATTTTTTTCAGCCTCATAGAGGAAGAGCTTTTTTTGGGGGGATAATGAAGCTAAGCTTAGGCTACGTGATTAGTGTCATAAACTGCTTCACAAACACTGGAATTAATGAGCGTATGCTCTGCTGATTTCATTAGTTCTAATAATGGTCACAATGAAGTGATGTCATTTTCTCCCATATGAGTTGATATGTAGGGTCAGAGGGCAAATGATATATTGAAAATGCTATCGTGTCATGATTTGAATTTAGGGTGACTTAAACTCTCAAGTTTCCCCATAGTCTCATCAGGACTACATGTAGGTTCAAAAAATTAAAGAGAACAGTGTGGTCAAAAAAGTTAACAATTCTGCATATTAGATTAACATTGTACTTGGTGCTAGGAGTTTTTAAGATTTATCTTACTTATTGACAATTTTTATACATATATAATGTATTTTGGGCACATTCACTTCCACTTCTCACTGAACTCCTTCATCCCAACTAGCCCCAATTCTGCTTTGGGGTGTGTGTGTGTGTGTGTGTGTGTGTGTGTGTGTGTGTGTGTGTGTGTGTTGCAGTCAGCTTCTCATTGCTGGTACAAAGAACCTGACCAAAAGCAGCTTGTGGAGGAAAGTATTTTGTCTGACAGACTCGAGGAGAAGCTCTGTGATGGCAGGGAAAATGATGGCATGAACAGAGGCTGGACATCACCTCCTGGCCAACATCAGGTGGAGAACACCATCAGGACAGTGTGCCAAACACTGACAAGGAGAAGCTGGTTATACCACCCGTAAACTTGCTCCCAACCCCCAACACACCTCTAATAAGATTCCAATTCCAAAATTTCCATCAGCTGGGGATCAAACATTCAGAACACATACCTTTATGGAGAACACCTGAATCAAATATGACCACAGTGTGTGTATATGTGTGCGTGCGTGCGCGAGCACACGCGTGCATGTGTGTGTGTGTGTGTGTGTGTGTGTGTGTGTGTACGAGTGTGCATGTGTGTGTGTGGGGGTACCTGAGTGTGTATTCCACTGAGTTTAGTTAGGGTTGCTTCATGACCATAGTTGAGAAGGGGTTGCCTACCAGAACATGGAACCCGTACCAGTGGGTACATCACTGAAGAAAATGTCTCCCCTTTCCCTACTTGCTAGTTGTTTTATGTATATTATGTCATTTAATTTGCAAAGCAAATCTTAGATTTAAAATACTTTACTGATTTAAAATCACTAAGTTAAAATGGGTGTTGTGGTTTATGCCTGCAATGCCAGCACTTGGGAGTGAGACAGGAGGATTGTTATGGTTTCGGTGCCAGCCTGGGCTACATAGTGAATTCTAGCACAACCTGGGCTAAACAGTGAGACTACATCTAAAATAATAAATAGATAAATGCATAAAATAATTTTAGAAAATAAATTTGAAAGGTCAGATTTAGAGAGGTTAGATTAATTTATCTAAAGACACATTTAGTTCCAGAGACATGGTGCTGTTTGAGAGCAAGAATTTTTCAACAAAAGGCTTTTAAAATTCTCTTTTAAATTTATCATGATCAATTACCAAACATAATACATGATATTAATAGATAAAGACAGAAATCACATGATCATTTCAATAGATACGGAAAAGACATTTGAAAAAGTTGTTTAACATACTTCCATGAAAAAAGTCCTAAAGAAACTAGGAAGAGATGGAATATGTCTCCATATGATAAAGGCTCTATACAACAAACCTATGGCCAACATCATACTAGAATTGGGACCATTTCCTCTAAAATCTGGCACAAGACAAGGGTGCTTACTTTCTCCATTTTTATCTAGTACAGCACTTGAGTCTTAGGTCAATAAGATAAGAGAAAGATATCAAAGGGATAAAAAATTTGAAAGGACTGTCAGGTGTGGTGGTTTATGCCTTTAGTCCCAGCACTCAGGAGGCAGAGGTAGGAGAATCACCTTGAGTTTGAGGACAGCCTAAAACTACATAGTGAATTCCAGGTCAGTCTGGGCTAGAGTGAGAATCTACCTTGAAACCTTCACCCCCCAAAAAAAAAATGGAAGGAAGAAGTTAAACTATCCCTATTTGCAGGTGATGTGATTGTATACTTCGAATATACCATGAACTCCACCAAAAAAAGTTCTGGGTCTAATAAACACTTTCAGTAAAGTAGCAAGATACAAAAAAATAATATTCTAAAAATAGTAACCTTTACATACACCAGTAATGAACTTACTGAAAAAGAAATCAGAAAATATCACACTCACAAGAGCCTCAAAAAATATAGGAATAAACCTAACCTTGGAGGTGAAAGACTTCTCTAAAGAAAACTTGAGACATTGAAAAAAGAAATCGAGGAAGACATTAGACCATGGAAAGACTTTCCATGTTCCTGGTTCCTGGCAGAACTGGCTTTTGAAAATGGCTGTAGTGCCAAAAGCAATTTGTACATTAAATCCTAAAATTTTTGTGGACACACAAAAGACCATGGGCACCCAAAGCCATGGAAGCACAAAGAAAAAAGCCAGGGGCATCTCATTACCTGGCCTTAAACTGTACTAGCGAGTCACAATGGTAGACAGCATGGTACTGGCACCAAACAGACATGGAAGCCAACAGAACACAAGAGAAGACCCAGAAATACACTCTACAGCTATACGCTCTAAATTTTTGGCAAAGGTGTCAAAAACATGCACTAGAACAAAAGCCTTTTCAATAAATGGTGGTAGGGTAGACTATGTTGTACATCTAAATTTACTGACAGCTGCTACCCAAGAGCACGTTATTCTACCTGATTTTTGGTCCTCATAAAATTCTGCTTGTTAAAGTAGATTTCTCATAATACTTCTATTTTCCCTGACTCTAGTTAGTGAGGATATAGAAATAGATGTCTTTGGTTTTACCCTTTAGGGATGGCTGAAATGAATGAATGTGACTGTGTTTCTTTCATCCCAAGATAATAGTTTAATGATAAGATAAAAATCCTAATCATGTGTGTCTCAGCCCACCATCGACTGTCAAAGGACTGTTCGAGTTAGACGATGTAAGAGAGCATCATGTGGGTGCTGGGGGATTGTCCCAGCTGTGGAACGTTACATCACTCATCTCTCCTTTCTTGAGGCCATTCCCACAGCACTCCATTCAGAAGGATTACAAGACTACACCTAGCATAGTGGGCACAAGAGCTATAATTGATCAGCAATCCCTGGGTTTCTTGTTATAATTTCTCTTTCATTTGCCATTATCTTTAAGCTGCCAGAAAGTCCTGTCAGTTAAATTCCACAACTATATCCCAAATTCTATCACTTTCTGCCATTACTACAGTTAGTATCTCTACCTGTTAAGATATTCTACATTGCTCTGTAGTAAGAAAGAACCCTCGCCTCTGTGGTTTAAACAGCAAATGTCTTTTCCTCACTCAGGTCAGTTGTGTGCCCAGTGTGTATATTAGTGAGGAACCCTAGGCCATTTCTTGACTCCAGGTCCCTTGTTGAAAGGGTACCACAATCTGGAATGTCACTAGTCAGAGATGACAATGCAGGAGAACACAAAGGTCTCTCCCAGCATCAGGGGTTAGAGCTGGAAATGAAAGTGTTTCTATCTGAAGTGCACTGACTGGATCTCATGCCACAGCACCACCCAACTACCAAAGGCACTGGGAAGTAGAATTTTTCCATGGGCCTGGATGGTGACAAAAAGACTGTTAGAATTCCAAGCAAGTGCTATCTTTCCTTTGGATTTCTTGGAAACATTCTGTTTTCTTTTTTAAAAACATATTTTGATTTATTTATTTATTTGCAAGCAGAGATAGACAGAAAGACAGACAGACAGACAGAAAGCCAAGGCCTCTAGCTGCTGCAAAGGAACTCTAGATGCATGTGCCACCTTGTGCATCCAGCTTCATGTGGGTACTGGGGAATTGAACCCAGGTTGGTAGGCTTTGCAGGCAAGCACCTTAACTGCTGTGCCATCTCTCCTGCCAAAACAATCTATTTTCATTTTGACTGTTCTTATCCCAATAAAGTATATTTTCTACAGGGCAATTAGAAAATTTATGAAAATATAAATTGGAATATATATTTCTAATTAATCAACTGATAGAGAAGAAGAACTCTCTTTGGGAAAGGCATTTCTTTGTAGAATCTTGGATGTCACCAAGCTTCTGTACTAGCTAACCATTCTCTTAAGTCTTTCTTTTTGAACAAGGATTGGTTTGGAGCATTTTCTCATAGGACCTCACTCGCGTAAGTGGATAAGAGGGAGTCCTGAAGCAGAGCACCATTCTATGTTGTTCCAGGGGAAAAAGTGATATCCTGGAACAAAAATCCTCTGAGAAATAGAATTCTTGGAATTTGAAAATTTTCTAGGGAATTTCTGAGCTCTTTCCCAAAAATATTTAAAATCAGTTTTAAAAATGTTTTTAATATAATATAATGCTGGAAGTAACACCAGAGATTCTTGAGTCCTATTCCTTTAGAGTATGATTATAATTTTTGAGGAGACTGAAGCCAAGGAAGTGCCAATGGCATGTCTAATATCCCAAAGTTACTTTGTTGTGTACTTGCCTTGCCTGGTGTAACAATACCTTCTTACTGCTGTGAAAATCAGCCAACAGAAGCAGATGGTGGGAGGAAAGGGTTTTATTTCGGCTTGCAGTTTCCTGAGGAAGCTTTACCAAGGCAGGGACAGCATGGCTAGAGCAGGAAGCTGCCTCTCAGAAGCAGGAGGGAGCGAGCTAGCAGTGCTCGGAGGCTGGCCTAGACAGTCTCAAGGCCCACACCCAGTGACACACCTTCTGCAGGTAAGGTTCCACCAGCTGAAGATTAAGTATGAGGCTCAGTTAAAAACATGAGGCTGTGGGGTCCATTTCACTTTCAAACCATTCTATGATATTATCATTCAGTTTCACGTTATACAATCATGACTCGAGGGCTGGGGACAGACCTTTGTGCTTGAGTACTTGTTTAGCATGAGCAAGGTCCTCAGTTCAATCCCAAGCAGAACTAAAAAGTGCCAATTATTCCAGATATTCATTATGGTAGTGAAGGTGTTTGTAAATCCATTTTGAGAGATTCAGCTTTAGAAAAAGGCATACGTACCCATTTATAGGCTAGTGTTATAATTTTTTAATAAACTGGGTGTCACATTATATTCTTTTTTATAGCCGGGTGTGGTGGCACACACCTTTAATCCCAGCACTCAGGAGGCAGAGGTAGGAGGATCACCATGAGTTCAAGGCCAGCCTGAGACTACATAGTGAATTCCAGGTCAGCCTGGGCTAGAGCGAGACCTACCTAGAAAAACCAAAAAAATAAAAAATAAAAAAATAAAATAAAATAATTCCTTTTTATAGTATAGATGTACCTGAAATCTCCTTTTTATATTTCCTTCTTTGACTAAAAGTCTATTGTTTTCAGATATAATTAAGTCTAGATATTGCTTGAAAATTTTGCTTACTCAGACCAGGAAAACATTTAAACTATGATTAGAAGTTTAAAATCTTCTTTATGAAGATATAACACATCTCTAAAATAGACAAATCATGGAAGTTAAGCAGCTCAAGGCTAACTTGGCAAATAGAAAAATGCCAAAGTTGTCCATTCCTCTTAACTCTAAATATATCATAGTTTTCAATTCCACTTCCCCAAATTCTTCTTTTAGCATGTCTACAAGACTGCACATGCTACCCTGAAGGAAAATTGTTCTTCATGTGTGCATGTTTTTGACACATTCTTGACCAGTAGAATCAGATACAGCCAGTGAGAGACAAGAGACCAAACAGGTTCCTATCAGCAGCCCATCACTCTCAGTAACAGGAAAGCTATGCATTTGTACAAGATAACCATTCAAAAGTCTGAGGCATGGCTAAGGAATCTGAAACTCTTGGTTCTGATGAGGTGTTTTGTAGCCTGAGGGAATATCACTCAGCATCTGGAAAGCCTCATCCATCAACAGAACAGGTCAACAGACACCTGCTTCTCCCTGGTGCTGAGAATTTACTTTAGGTCCCAATGGCAGAGAAAAGCACAAGACATCCCAATATGTGAATTTTCAAGTCAGACTCCCTTCAGAATGTTCAGGGAGAGTCAGTCTGGGAAAGGAAAGACTATTGGATGACCTTGCAATTTAAGGATTGTGCAGTTGTATTTAATTGCTTGTTCTGTTTAATGGAGGACCATCCACAAGACATTGTTTTGCCATTTAAAATATGTCTGGACATTTTCTATATCTTTTAATCATGGTGACCAAAATACAGGATAGAAACAATGTAAGGGAGAAAAAGTTTATTTTGGCTCCTGGTTTCAGACAGATTTTGGTCCATCATGGCAGGAAGGATTTTGAGGCAGTGACTGCTCATACCTGAGAAGAAGAGGGTGTTGGGAGGAACCAGGGTGGCCTTGAACCTTCAAAGGCCTGCCCCAATTACTCTACTCCAGCTGCCAGGCCTTACCTCCAAAGCCTTCACACCCTTCAAAATAGTGCCACACACTGAGGACCAAGCTTCCAAATATGAGCTTGTGGGGGACATTTCCAATTAAAATAATCATGTACCATGTAGAATGATATGAACTGGGCCTGGAGAGGTCAGTGTTCAGATTCCACTAACCCTGTGGGATGTGTTAGGTATGTGATTTAACTCAAATGATCTTGAGTGAATTAGGGATACTTGTCTTGCAAGGGTTGTGAAAGTAAAATTTTGTCAAGTTTACAAGTAGCTATAAAATCTTAGAAACAATGCGTGACAGGTAACAGATGATAACCCCAATTGTCTTTGTGTTTGCTTCTTGAAATGCACAGCCTGAAGCAGGGGTTTTTATGTGGATGAATTGTTTGAGCAAAGGCTCTCAGGTCACACCTGCCAGGGAGTCAGTGATTGAAGCCATTTGAGGAAGAAGCAGGTAACATAGGTGCTCATCTTGATCCCTTGGGGAGCTGTCTTCATGGTGAAAACATTACAAAACCTCCCTGGCTTTTTAGAGACAGACAGGTTTCCACCCAGAAAGGGCAAATCCCAGAAGAAAGGGAGGCTTAGAGACCTTGGCCAGGACCAGGGTAGGGGTGGGGGGCAGCACTAGCCTGGCCTGTTGGAGGATCAGGGCAGGACACCCAACAAAGTTTCTCTGCTCAAGATAACTCCTCACTGAGGGCAAAGGTGATTCCATTACTCATGTATTCCTCCTTCAACCATTCCTTCTATGAATGTGAGATACATCAGTAATGAAGGCCATTCTGTTACCTTTCCACTGGGAAGGAATAAACAGATATAATAAACACTAACCCATAGTGCTGTATGCTGGTCAGTTCTGTGGCAGATAGATTTTCTTTTCATCTCTAAAATGCCCAACATCACAAGACTTGATTCTTAATGTCAAGTCTTCCTTCAGGGTATATTATATACCATAGTATATAATGCACATTGTATAGAATCACATAGGCATGGATTTTTTTTTTGTATTTGGAACATAAACCTATGCAGATGAAGTTAGAGATTTGACTGAATTTACACGGACCTCTAAAAACACTTTAATTTGTATTTGGAGTATATATTTGTTATGACCTACTTGTCGTTTTCCCTCTAAAATTTGAGTATTGATAAATTCAGTTAATTGTGCTTTCTGGTTACAGGAACTCAATAATTTTATAAATAGCATTTTAGTACCTACTGTGTGGTAAGCACTGATGGTGTTTAGAAAGGACAAGATAAAAGTATCTTCCCCAGGATCATAATATATTATTACAGGTATGCTGGTTACACTTATTGCTCCACTTCACCTAGAGAAAGTGCCAGAGCCAAGAGACCTGTGGACAAAGGCCTACAGAAGGAGAGATTTCTTATAGCCAAGAGGCCTCAATGGAGCCAGCTAGAGGAAGCTCCCCTTGGGGCTCAAAGGCTGGCACACAGACACTTAGACATGTAGGTGATGGGTTTTTGGAGCAGAGAGAACCTATAACCAAGAAACAGGCAATAGAAAACTAAATGCATTTGCAGAATTACAAGAATCTCATGTTGGGTCTGATTCTTGAAGGGAAATAGAAGATTGAAAAAAAAGTTATGGTGGTCATGAAGGATTTCAAAATGTTCTACCAGTGGGAAGACATAGAAACCCGCTCTAGAGAAATTTAGTAAAGTAAGGTGGGGAAATTAAAAGAGGAGAGCATTTAGGCTCCTCTGGAACTTGAAGGCAACCAGAGAAAGTTCCAATGGCTTTCTTTCTGTATCCTAAGGGCTGCAAGGTCTCTGGTCTCTAGATACTTGCTTCCATTTCTCCTTTGAACTTCTGATATTTACTGACTTTTCTCATGGCCCAGGCCCAGAAAGTCACTGTCTGTCAAAAGTGGTGATAAGCAGAAGCCATGGTCATGAGCATCTTAAATCTCAGAGCACAACATTTTGTGGGAGAGGCTCTCCATAGCTGTCTTTGAGTAGTGTATCCCCAACATGGTCAACCCGTTAGGGCTTCTGAGCCTGCATCTACAGCAGGGAGTCTGGGCTCGGTGGGGTGGGGGTGTCGAGGGGAGTCAAGCAGAGCGTCAGGGATGAGCACTTGTAAGGCACATGACCACACTGAGAAGCTCTGGTCTTCAGGAGGAGGTGGGGGAGCCTGGGAAACTTTCTGAGTAGGAAGTCGCTGTTGATTGACTGATTTGTTTATTTATTACTACAGTTGCCTGTGTTTCCAGTTCAGGAACTTCTAGCAACACAATCATCATAACTAGAAATTCTGCAAAGTGAGCAAGTGACACCAAGTCTCCCTGAAGTTCACTTGCATGCTGTACACCGGCCTCTCACTGGACACACTGTATTCTAGTGAACAGGAGTTGGGAGATCCTCTGCCTGTGAGGCTGTGGGTTCCTTCAGGACAGGCATCTCCTCCTGGAGTCCTGTGTGGCACCTGGCATGGAACAAAACCTCAGTAGGCTTGCTTCTCCATTTCCCTCCCCAGATGTACTTACACTGCAAACCGAGTTCACAAACCCGTTATCCATTGAGAAATGAAATGCTGGTCATCATAGACTGATACATGCAGGAATTATCACCAGGTAATTCCCTACTTGGGCTTTTCTTTTAATGAAGCAATAAGAAAAATGAGATATGGACATTGAAATCAGCAGCTTTAGGTTTGAATTCCAGTTTGCCACTTATCCAGTTGTATGAGTTGGAATAAATTGCTTACTTTTATAGTCTCACCTTTGGTTTTCTCATCTGGAAAGAGGGAGTGCAAGCTATCCAAAAGACTTAGGACCAGAAGTTCTGAAGGTTTGGGACTTTTTTGAATTTTCAAATATCTGCATGTACATGCTGAAACATTTTGGATGAGACCTCCTGTGATGGTTTGATCCAGGTGTCCCCCACAAACAAATGTGTTCTGAATCTAGCTGATGGCAGTTTGGGTATTAGAACCTTGTTGGAGCCGTGTTGTTGGGGGCGGGCTTATGGGGGTTATAAGACAGCTTCCCCTTGCCAGTGTTTGGCACACCTTCCGGCCGCTGTTTGCAGTGCTGTGGTGGAAGTGATGTCCATCCTCTGCTCATGACGTCATTTTCCCTGTCATCATGGAGCTTTCCCTCAAGTCCATAAGCCAAATACACCCATTCCTCCACAAGCTGCTTTTGGTTGGGTTCTTTCTGTGCAGCAACAAGAAAGCTGACCACAACACCTCCTAAGTTAAAAATATGAAATTCTCCTGTTTAATATACAGTTTAATTATAGCTTGAAGGTAATTTTTATTCATTATTTTTATCTTTTTTATTTTATTTATTTTTTCGGTGCTGAGGACCGAACCCAGGGCCTTGTGCTTGCTAGGCAAGCGCTCATCCACTGAGCTAAATCCCCAACCCTATCTTTTTTATTTTTAAATTATTATTATTATTTTAGGTTTTTGAGGTAGAGTATCATGATGTAACTTAAGCTGGTATTGAAATCACTATGTACTCCAGGCTGGCCTTGAACTGAGGGCAATCTTCCTGCCTCACATAATGCCAGAATTATAAGCATGTACAATGCCCAACTTAATCTACAATGTCTTCAACATGCCTGTATTTTGACTGTAACCTTCTCTATGAAGTTAGGTGTGGAATTTTCCACTTAGGACATTATGTTAATGCCCAAAAAGTTTCAGATATTGGAACATCTTGAATTTTGGAACAAAGATACTCAAATTGTTATATTTTTATTTAGCAACATGAAAGTTGATGTGAAGTAATAATATCTGTAAAGTTCTAAGCACAATGTCTGACATGTAACAATTCTGTTGTTATCTTTATTGATCTCAGGACTGGTGACTGTAAACAAGTGATGATCAATCATATTCCTCAAAAATAAAATTTTGAGAAAGAGATGGAAGCATACTAATGTCATAGGAAAGCACAGATTATGTGTCAGCCTCAACCTCCTCCTCAGCAAAACGAGGAGAGAAAGAACCTCTCTTCTCTAAGCTTTGGAGACAATTAGAGGACTAAATCCAAGGGTATATGGAGAGTTCTTTACAGTGTGCTTGGTGCATAGAAAGTTCTCAATGAGTACTTATTAAGAGTCCTAACTTTCCCTCCACTACCAGTACTATTTCAGTCATCACTACCACCAACACCACTACCACAAGGTTTAACAAGTAACTCATATTTGCTTTAGCTGACTTTTCTTTCATATGGACCAATATGGTTCCACAATCACACAAACCCTTACAGGGAAGGGCAAGGGCTAGATGAGAGAAGTGTTTTTTATGTACATGTAAAGGAGAAACATTTAAGACTATCTCTTGATTCAAAATAACTGTTTTAGAGACCTGGAGTGAAGGCTGTGAAAAATCAAAGCAGCTAAATCCCCCTCAACCCCAGACCAAGTGTTTACCTCCCTAGCAAAACAAAGGCACTGAAAAAGAATCGGCAGAATAAAAGCAGAGACTTGGAAAGTAACTTAGAGAGATATTGGAGGGAATTGTAAAGAATCTGTCCTTCCTAATCTCAGAGTTGCTGAAGCTACAGAAAAGCCAATGGAAATTAACTGTTTGGGTCACAGGCAGAACACCATATGCCATGTGCCTTCCCTGGAGAAGAACAGCAAGAGATTGCTTCCCACCCCCAGCAGGGCCGCTGAGCTCAGCCTGAACTCCCTGGGACTCTGTAATGAAATGCAATTCAACAAGCCAGGCCCCAGCATGCTTAACCTTTGGACCACAGATGCCAACGTTTCTCTGGAGAAAGAGCCAGTTGTGCTTGTCTTGGTCTCTGTGATGCAACCACTGAAGGGAAAAAAAGGCTTATACCCACTATGATTTTGCAATGCCTCCAACAAAGGGCTTAAAGGATTTCAGATGCATTTGGAAATTAAACTCTGCTGGCTTTCCTGAGCCAGCATCTCTTCTGAATACCAGCAGGACTGACAATGACAATACCCAGACCCAACTGCTGATGCAGGCTCGCTGAGGTTTGGGTTGTCTAGTCATGACAAGGCACAAACAAATCTCTGGGCCACTATTTGCATGGAGAAAAAAAAATGGCACGTTGTTCAGCTTCTTTTTACCCAGCTCCTTGGCTGCTGGCCCAACACTCTCCACCCCCCACTCCCGAGTGAGTCTTTGGGAAATTGACCTTGAACACAGCATGGAATTTTTTTCATGGGGATGATTGCTCTCATCTTTTTTTCTGCTCTCATAGATAATTCTGACCTAAGATGGATGACAGTGAGGAATTCAGGCCGGCAGGCCAGCTCCTGCTAGTGTCCATGAGAAGGGGCAGATCTCAGAGGTAGTGTCTGCCCTCGAGGGCAATGAAAGATGAGATCTCCCTGAACGGGCAAGATTTGGCTGGTCTTCTAGGAGTATAATTCTCAACAGAGCCATTTCTTCTTCTGGCATGTACTCTGCACATTATAAGGCAGGAAGCATATATCTGTAATCTGTTCAATAAATGCTTATTAAGAGTATTGCCTCTCAGCAAAACCCTGTTGCTGAAGAAACCACAGAATGCCATCGATCAGCATCGAGAGACCCTTCAAGGTCCAGAATGGTAACCAGCCCCCAGGTGGTAATTAGTGTATTGCTGGAAGGCACTGCACAAGCTGCCAGGGGAAGCTGATCAACGACAGCTGGAGTAAACAGAGACCACTGACATGAAACACAGTCTGTGGCTATGAATACGCTGACCTACTCTCCTACTGGGAGAGAACAGTGAACCAAGAAAGGAGCACTAGTGCAATGGAGGAGCTTGGGCCTGGGGGAGAGAATCAACAGCTTTTAAATTCGGCCAAATATTCCACTTAGGGAGGGGGAGCCCTTGTCTGGAACTTGGGATTCAGGGCGATATGCACTGGATCCTGTACTCTTGGGCTCCCAAGAAAAGATGCACTATGGGAGTGATTGACTGGGAGGCTACTAAAAATAGAATCTAGGTAATCCAGAATGGTGTATATTTGTTAACCTAGACTGATCTCACTCTCCGATGGAGAATGTGTTTGTATTTTTCAGGATGCAGCAAGAGAGCTGTGGCCCATCTAATTAATCCTACCATCTGACCGTAGGCAGATAGCTGAGATCCTGGCAAGAGATGAGCCACCACAGCCATATCGTGGGGGATCCATATGGAATCCCACAGAGAATGACGGGATGAACAAGAGACCCACAGCCATAGCCATTCAATCAACACAGGATAAGCCAGGGTGACAGAAACCAACAATTTTCGACACAAAGACCCCTAAACTCACAACATTAAAGCAGCCTTAAAACACCCACAACGACTCAGGGAACTGAGTGGAAGAGGAGGCAGAAAGATTGTGAGAGCCATGGTGGGGAAGACTATCCAGAGGCATGGCACCCCTCAGTAACAACACACTTGGGCCAGGAGAACCAGGCTGAGTACTAGGCTATTCATGGTCCCCTGTCACAAGAACTGATCCAGACGACCCAAGGAGGAGGATATCCAGCTGATTAGGGATGGGGAGGGGGAGCATTGGGGAATTGGGGATAACAACTCATTGTTTGCCCACTAAATAATGTAACTCATTATGGACAATAAATATATATTTTAAAAAAGAGTATTGCCTCTCACTCCACTACCCCTAACAGTGAACATCGCCACCGCCATTACTGCTGTCATCACCGGCACCTCCAAGTTTAACAAAGAACTCGGATTTGCTTCAGCAAATAAAAGTATGGGGTGAATGTGCAGCAGGGGTCTGGAATAGAGAGCAGTGGTAGAACTTTCTGACCACTGGGAGGGCATGGAAACGTGTACATGGAGGACTCCGGCTTCTTCTGTCTACTCCACATTCTGGAGGATGAGGAGGACAGGCAAGGTTTGCATCGTGTTTGCATAATGAAGGTATCTGGGACTTTCCTCCAATGAGAAGGAAAGGGCGGATGGTCTCTGACTTATGGTTTCATTCAAGTGTGTTTAGCTTTATCATATTCAAGAGCAACATGCATTTAGCAGAAGCTAAAATTTGACTTTTGAGATTTGATATTTTCCTGTTGTGTTAAACTTGTGTGATGTTGATAGTGAGCTGTCGCTGGGGATGACACATATACTCTACTGTGTGTGTGTGTGTGTGTGTGTGTGTGTGTGTGTGTGTGCGAGAGAGAGAGAGAGAGAGAGAGAGAGTGCTGTAAAGCTATGGTTTTTGGTAGAGTAGGTGCATGAATTAATTACTGTTCTCATTGCTGTGACATTTGTCAGGATAAGAAATAAGGAAGGAGAGGCTTATTTTGGACTACAGTTTGAGGGATACCATCCATCATGAAGTGGAAGGCATGGCAGCAGGAGGGAGAGGTCATACCACATCCACAGTCAGGAAGCAGAGTGGTGAACATTGGTTGTCAGCTCACTTTATATTCAGTCCAAGGCCCACGGAATGGTGCCACTCACAGTGAGGGTGGGTTTTCCCACCTCAGTTAATCTAACCTAAAATCCTCCTCATAGACATGCCCAGGTATTGATCTCCTAGCTGAAACCAGATTCTGTCAAGCTGATGATCAATATTAACCACCACAGTGCACTAAAGACATTTTCATCTTGTTATATTTCCAACTTGGCACACATTTACTGAGTTGCAAACACATAGCAACTCAAGGATTACGTGTTGCTCAGTAAGTAGTCATTGAGTTGAACAGCCATGTTTCCTTACTAACATTTTTCATCACTGTGGTTTTATAATGTAAAATGCTGTTGCATAGTCACACGACTCAATGACTTGCAGAATCAATACTCCTCGCACCCACCACCTCAATGCAGCCCCATGCACGGATAGGCTATAAGGAATTAGGGAAGGTTCAGAGCATCTTCATGCTCTACCTGTGCAGGAACCTCCTCCACATCCTGGGGGTGGAGAAGAAATCTGAGTCATGCTGGGTTATGCAAGAGCTATGCAGTTAGTCTCTAGTAGACCCCAAGATGCTAACAAATTCCTAGAATATGCTAGCAAATTGCCCTGCAAGGAATGGATTACCTTTATCCCCACCTTCCTGTCTTTAACTAAATGTACTTATTTATTCTTTCAATGTAAATTTGGCTAAGTTAGAGTTTTGTCTTGGAACATGAAAAAGAAATGAGAGAAGAAAAAATGAGGGACAGAGGAGGGGCTGTAAAGGAAGAGAAAGAAAAAGGTGGGGAGGAGTCTGAACAACCTATAAATGAAAGAAAGGGAATACTGTTAAATTATTAGGTATGCAGTATAACTAGATGATTGCAATCCAGTCATTTTATAGCCATGTATAAATGAAAGCTAACTGTGTGCATGTGTACCTGTGTGTGCACATGTGTCTATTTAGGGGATGGACACACATAAGGTATTTGTCTGGTCTGAACTCACAATGGAAATGTCAGTCAGGTCTGATTATATCACCCCTTCCTTAAACATATTCTCCTCCCTAACGCTTTTGCTCATCTCCTAACTTTATACACTTCTTGACTCTCTTCTGAAGTCTGACATGGCACAAGAGGCAGTTTTCAAGACCTTGCCTCAATACCTCTCAGACACTGGTTTTTACCCTCATCAACTGAATATCCTTCAAACTAACCCTGATGTTTCCAATTGCATATTTCAGTGTCCAATGAACTTATTTTAAAATATCAGCATATCAAGGTATTTATAGCCAGAGTTTGGTGACCTAAAGTTGTGCTATAGCCTCACAAAACTTAATACATATCTTCTTGGAAATTCAGAGAAAACATAATCTTATCTTGATCTCTTTTCTGTCCTGAACATTCTAACCTCCATCTGCTAATCACATTTTTGAATAATTATCCTGTATAGGAAGAAGGATTTTTGCTTTCTGGGGTGGTCCTGAGAGATGGGCTCAGGGAAAGAGCAGGGAAATGACCTGCCACTGACATGCTCTTGAACTTGAGGTACTGCCTTTTCTTTCTGCGAGCTACATAGTTTTCTTTCATAGGGAGTTTCCCTAAGACAGTCTATCCCAGGACCAAGACTTAGCAAACTTGGAGGGAAAGACAAGCAATTCTTTTATTCAAGGTTTTAAGCATGCAACCTCAGACAACTTAGGGCCTGATGGATGGGAGTTGTTGTTTTTGGCTGTCTTATTACCATGCACCTCACAAAGAGGCCTCACCTTCCAGACCCTTCTGACAGCTCTCTGGTTGTCTGCCTTCATCTCCCTCATCCTGGCCTTTGTCAGAAGCTCTTTCTTCCAATCTTTTCTGTCTGCTCACCCACTCTCCCATCCCTTGGGAAGATTTTTTCCTAGGAGGAGGAATGGAGTGGGTGATGATGCGTTCTACCTGAATTTTCCTATAGTTAACACAAAGAAACACATTCCTCAATTAACAGTAAGTCTATTAATTGCAAAATGTTGATGTTAGTATTATTGCAGGGCTAAGATGTAAGCTGTATGAGGGCAGAGATTTACTGTTTACTGAGAGCTCTATGTCCAGCACTTGGAACAGCCCCTGGCACAGCAAGGTAAGCTCTTCTTTCTGGGGTAGCTTCTCCTCTTCCCACCCTCTTAATTTTCCTCAATCTCCCTCCTCCTCTCCCTCATTCTCTTTCTCTCCTTTCCTTTCTTCTCCTCCTCCTCTTCCTCTATCCTCTCCTCTTCTTCCTCTTAATCAACAAAGAATCACTACATTCCTAGCAAAGGCCTCCATCTTTACCTTCCTAAAATAATTCTTGTGGGTGGTGAGGATTTGGAGAAGATGAGGATGATGTCTCTTGAACTCCCTCCTCCTCCTGCCAGTGTGTTGCCTTATAAAAATATTAGAAGAAATGTCTTCTCTTTCTATCCAGAGAAAGCAGAAATCTGTAGACAAAGCCCTTTCATCTCAGAGGCAGTTGTTCAGTTTCACATCATTGGGTCAGTCACTGCTGGCAGGCTATTTTTAGTTTACTGGTAATCATATACCCTTAAAGAACATATTTGCACCTCTATTTCTTGTTACTCTAGCTAGGAAGAATCATTAGCCCTTGTTATGAAAGATCAGACCATGAGCACCCCTGAGCATCCTTCTTGCTTCTCTTTCTTTTATCTGTATGTATATGTGTGTGTGTGTGTGTGTGTGTGTGTGTGTGTGTGTGTGTGTGTGTGAGAGAGAGAGAGAGAGAGAGAGAGAGAGAGAGAATGTGTACTAGATCAAGTAGAGAAGTTCAAAATAAAGTTTCTTTCTCTCATGTATATGTTACCTTTTCTATTTAAATTTTGGGAAATTCCTTTGTCTTTTAGGGAGCATATAATTATTACATTGAATGCATTTTCTGGAAACTTTTGATTTCCATGAGCCATGGATTTTTTTGGTGGGGGGACTGTTGTTCTTTTTTATATCGCATTACATTCTTATTTAATTGATGCAAAATTTTGGATCTATGAGGAATTTAATTTTAAAAATTTAGGTTCTTAAACATTCCCTGGATTACTTCTGTTTTCTCTGTGACCAGTTATTTAGTATTTTGTGCCATTGGTTTTCTTTAAATGTCTATTGCTAAATCCCAGCTTATATTTTTGATATGCTTTCTCTCCACTTCCAAAGTTTCTTAGATTAAAAATCTGCTTCGAAGTTAGTGGGTCTTCCTTCACAAGGCAGCTTGTGAACCCTACACTTGCAAAGGCAGACAGCTTCACTTCGATGGGAGAGAGTTTGGGTGCATGTGTTTTATTCATGGGCAGGGAAACCTTTCCTCTGAACTTTCCCAACTTCACCACCACCACCCTGTGATCCATGATTACATGCTTATGTGGGGTTCAAGGGCCCTGGTATCCACATCTGGAGGATTTTTTTTTTCTGGGAAGATTGTTTATTTTTCTTTGACAACCATTCTTCATTTTAGTTTCAGTGGGGCACTTAAGGAAAGGTAAGGTACCTATGAGTACCATCTGCCATCATACACTACTGTTTTGTCTACAAATAAATGCAGTGATATATATATATGTATATATATATATATATATATATATATATATATATATAAAACACATTTGTTCATGAGTTTACTAAGGGCTGGAGAGATTGCACAGGGGTTAAGGCGCTTGCCTGCAAAGCCTAAGGACCAAGGTTTGATTCCCTAGTACCCATGTAAAGCCAGATGGACAAAGAGGCACGTGCATCTCAAGTGTTTGTAGTGGCTAGAAGTCCTGGTATGCCAATTCTCTCTCTCTCTCACTCTCTCAAATCAATCAATCAAATAAAAGGTTTACTAAATAGGCAGTACATTTCTGTGTCCTATTTTCTCAGTTAGGGGGTGCTATTCTTATACAGTGATGAATGAACCTCCTTGCTGTTACAATTCCTGGGAACTTCATGGTCCCACAGTCCTAATCACTTGGTAGGTGATTCACACCTTTGCTTTCATGCTGTGTTGCTACCTGGAAGAGCGAGTTACCCTTCTAATTGCAAAATCCTACCATTTTGAAGGATGAACACAGTGATCAATTTCTTTGTGAAGTTTTCCTCCATCCTCTGAGGAGGAGTTAATTGCTCTGTCTTCATTATTCCCCAAACACTCTATCTGTCCCCCAAAGCAATTACCACCTTGTTTACATTCTTCCTCATGCACTCCATCCTTATTAACCTTTAAATTTTTTAATCTCAAATACTCAGCCCAAAATGAGTCCTTGTTAGCTTCTATTGAGTTACAGGGTTTGCTCTTGTGTTTTGAAGTGGCTGTCACTGATTGAAGGGAGAGTGTACGACAAGGGCTGTTTGAGGGCTTCAGAGTTGGATCAGTCGTCTATTCCTAGTCTTTTCGCCAACTTGTTCCGAAGACTGTTCCTGTTTATGCTTCTCTGCTCAGATTGTTGTCCTCCCAAAGCCTACCTAAGAAAGGGGCAATGGCTCCTCTTAAGAGAGGAAGGCAAGAGCTAGGGAGGCAAGAAGAGGCTACAAGTCTCTTTCATTGTCTATCAGTTCCCGTAGAACAGGACTTGGGTTGGCCATTGTCTTTGTCTTACTCATTCATTCATTCATTCATTCATATTTATCTAGTGTCTATGGTTTTCCAGGCATTGTGTCAGGCCTTGGGAGAATGATGAACTATGGTAGACAAGGTTCCTGTCTTTATGATGTTTACAATCTGGAATTCCCACATGTCATTAAGTTACTCATGTGGAAATTTCCCCAAAAGAAATCAATGGGCAATTAGTCAGTAGTATCGCTTATATATTTCTTGTGTATTGCCCCAGTGTGAGGCTCCATAGGTAGTTTGAAAGTAAAATAGAAGCCAGGCATGGTGGCACCGAACTATAATCTCAGTACTTGAGAAGGGGGGCTGAGACAAGAGTTAAGTCTTGGTCATAAGTCTAAGGTCAGCTAGAGCTACATGAGGCCCTGCCTCAAAAAAATGATACATTTTATTTTTAAAAATTTATAATTTAAAATTATGATTTATAAGATAAGATATTAGTAAGAGAGAGTCCTGGTGATCCATTTGTTTGGAAGAACTATAAATGGGGACACGAAGGTGTTTGGATGGTGGCTCGAAGCCCCTTTCTACCTCTCCCTCTCACCCAGTGCCTAGCACATAGTCTTACCTGAAGAAAGAATTAAAGATGTTTATACAGTCAGAAACCCTTACAATTGTATGGGGATTGAGATCCTCAGCCATGCTTTATAAAAAGTGCAAGGAACTTGAGTCATGAAAGTAAGGAGTGAATGACTTGTGATGGGGTAAAAGTTTCCAGGAAGAGTGAGGGGACAAACAGAACAGATTTCAGGGACGTCACTTGCTGGTGTGGCAGAAGGCTAGAGAAGGAAGGCGCCAGCGGAGTAGCAGAAGATGAGGTTGGAGAGGCCATGAGCAGCTAAGTCAGGTAAGATTTTGTTTCCCTGAGAATGTGCTGTTATAAGTCAGCCAAAGGTCCTCTACCTGCCCAACCCAGTCCTCACTGCGCTCTCTCTGACATCAGTGGTTCTAAGTTCATTTTTGAAGTTATGGTTTGATAACACACATACTTACACCCTCACAAACTGGCAGAGTTCTATAAATAAGCCTTTGACATGATTACTTTTGTGTTGATTATGAAGTCCTCCAAAGACAAAAACTTGGTGATTCCGAGGTGGGTTGTTACTCTTGCTTGAGCTTTGCAATGATGTCAACAGAAGAGTGAGGTAACTGGGGCTCGAGACAAAAGGAGTCCCTGGAAGAGGGCAGATGGGCAAAGCTAAGAAAAGACTGTGGAAAATGACAAAAGGTACCCAGTTCGAAAAAGAAAAACAAACCTTTGTGACTAAGTCCCAGTGCATAGTGAGTACTATTCTTGTACCTGTCACAGGAAATTCAGAAAGGACCTCACTTAGCTCCCCTCCTAGGTTGCAGAAGGGAGATGAGCTAGCTTACTTCTTGCAAACCAGCAGGGCTTGCTTGGGAGAGTATTAGCAGGCCAATTAGAGCTGCACACTTGCATATGCAGACAGCTTTCAATGACTGGAGTGGAGAACAACAAAGATGGTTTTTAAAAAGAAGCCCAACAACAGATAATCCAAAAGTCATTGAATGTTGGCTTTTGAATGAATTGTATTGTTTTCTTGCAACAGATTTGTGTTCCTAATTATGCCTTGCTTAAGCTAATATTGAAATGAGTTTGCATTCCCAGAGAAAGCACACACCAGCTGGGCAAAGAAAGGAGAGGGCCTGGAAGCTTGCGGCATGAGGCTGTGTAAGGAATCAGCCATCATGAGAATGACTGGCAAGCCCCTCCCAGCTGTCACAGATGTGTTGTGGGCACCTACCACACGCACACGTGAGAAAATGAGTTACTGATAAATCAATAACAGCGGGCATCATTTTCTATAAAATGTACCAAATAATTTCCCATTTATTATCCTCCTGAATTTCAAATCACCTTTGCTGTAATAGGGAGTGGGGGAGGGAGAGGATCATAATGAAACATTGTTTGACCTCCATGGAATTTCAATTTTAATTATCACTTAACCAAGGAAAGCTCTGCCAGCATTACAACAGTAAAGTCCCTTCAGAATGGTAATTAAATTTCTGAATGTGGGTTATGTGAATAAATCTTATAAGAGGGATGAACAATTATGTGAGCATTTAAGTGACTATAAAGTCCGTGATTCCTTCTGGAGACAAGAGTTCCTCAGCATTATTGGAGGATTCTAGAGTTATGTCAAAAGAATCGTGTTACCTCCTTCTCTAGAATTAATGAAGATTGATTACTGCGCTCTGAGAAAGCATATTGGTGATCATGGAGTTTATGCTAAGAGTCATGGACTATTTGAGCTCCAAGATGGTGACAAAAGTCATAGGTTGAACCAGGTCTGTGGAGTAGGCCAGTCATCTCAGCTACTTGGGAAACTGAGGCAGGAAGGTCACAAGTCCAAGGCCGGCCTGAGTTGCAGAGTGAGTTCAAGGCCAACCTGGTAATGCTGTACAAAGAATAAAAGGCTGGAGTAACACAGTGGCAGAGTCCTGGGCAAGTAGGCATGAGTTTCTGTAACACACATGTAGACACACACAGGGCACAAGACACACATGCATGTGCACACACAGTAATAGGCAAGATGTCCTGAGCGTTTCCTATGGGCTCTGCACAGTTCTAAGCGACAGGCAATTCTGTGCCCCTTTCCCAACACTTCTCAGAGGTGAGGACGCTGTGGCCTGGACTTTAGAAAGGTACGCCTGTCTCAGTAGTAGAAACAGACATGGGCAGAACTCGAACCCAGTACTTCCAACTCCAAATCCAGGGCTTCCCTTGCTGGCTAAAAGAGCCTGCCAGTTCATCATATTTGCAAGCTTAAAAAAATCAAATAAATGTGGATGGTGAAAAATTCATACTTTAGACTCTAGCTTGCGCATTTTCTTCCCCTTTGCAGGAGTCTGGTCTTCATCATGACTGTTGTTGTCTCTTCATGGCTCACGTTCCTGGGCAACTTCCTGAAATAAAAACCAACTTCCTGTCTTGCCCTCAGTGATCCCAGTCTCTCCAGCCTGAGCTGGTGTAGATCCCGTGTGCCTCCAGCCTCTGCTCTGCTCCCATGGGCCTTCGTGGGGCTGCAGAGCAGTGCTTACAGCTACTCTCAGCTCCCATCTCATTGCTTTAGGGGAGTCTTCTGTCTCTGACATGGGCTCCTGGTATTCCATTTGCCCCTGGTGGCTCTTGTTCCTGTCACAGCTCACCTGTCACCGTGCAAGGGTAGCGACAGGTCTCTGTTGTTCAGGTCGGTGTTCACAAGGCAGAGGTCCCCAGGAAGAACTCATAACTAATGGCCCATCTGGAGCCGCAGGGTTTTCGAGTGTCGGGCGCTGTCCCTGTTAGAGGGCATGGCTGTTGGAGGCATCCACTCAGTATCAGCAGGACAGAGCTGGATGCAGGTGAGTTCTGCCGCTTGACATTCTCTTCTTTCTAGGACAGAGTCCCTGTCACAACATCTGTGAACATGGACTTGGATTATGGGGAGCTATGGTGCAAAGGGAGTCTTTGAATATATCTTTGGAGTCCTTTGGATATCAGGTGCCCACTGGTGGGATAAGTGGCCACTGTCCATGAAGCAGTGCTTTCTATAAACAGGGCACCACCCTCCCCAGCCGGATGGAGGACTGAGCACATGCTGTAAGCACCTCCCTGGGTCAGAGCCTTATGTCAACCCCCTGCTGAATATGGACTAGATGAAACAGTCTTTTCAGCAGGAACCAGCATGCTGGCAGGTGTCTGTCCCTAAATCTAGGCAGAGTGATCAGAGGCTGTGTTTACAGCGCCTGCTGGCCAGCTCCTGGTACAGACAACCTCCTGTCCTCCTCCAGGGTTGGGATCTAGACTCCTCTAAGACATGGAAATCTGTTTCCTTCTCAACAAGCTCTCCTGGGGATTGCAGTTCTCCTGTAACCCTTGACCTACAAAATTCCATGAATGTAGGAGAGAGAACTGAAACTGGAGATGGTGCCCCCCTTTTGTGTGCGTGAGGGGTGTTGGCAAAAGAGACGATTTGTCAAGTACCCTTGAAGAACAAGCTATGGATAGGTCAGGTTTGGGTGCACAATGAAAAGGAAATTTTAATGTATTTTAAGGCAATGAACTTGGTATCATAAGCATGGGTAAGGAACCTAGGCTTAGATAAAGATTTGCCACATGCTATCTGGTGGCCTTGTACAGACACTTCACCTCCCTAAATCTTGGTTTTCTTGTCTGTAGGGTGAATGGTTTTAATCCTCGGGGGAGCAGGAACCAGCAAGCTTTTTCTGAAAATGACCAGACAGGAAATGTCTTAGGCTTTGCACAATATACAGTTTTGTGCATGTTGCAGTCTTTTTGTGTGAGTTTTTATAAACCTTTAGAAATGGACTAGCTATTTTTAGCTGGTTCGCCATTCAAAACCAGGCCCAGGGCCAGATTTGGCAGGCCCTGTTTGGATTACAAGATTCAATGAGATAATAATATATGTGAAATGGTTTACATTGAACTGCAAACAGCAAGCTCTCAACAAACAGGGGCTGAGCTAGCTCACACCTGGTGATTGTGCAGAAGGTCAACTCAAGGGGACAGATGCTTGAATGTGCCACACACACGTCCAGCAGAACAGATACTTACAAAGGAAAATATAACTCATACAAGTTAGAACAAAATATGATCCTCATTATTTGAACTGAAGCGTTTGGGAATCAATCATGGCCGAGAGAGGGGCAGCTGCGTGCCAGGCCTTTCTGTGACTTCATGGCTAGGTGGGTTTTGAGGGGTTAGAAAAGACATGAACTAGTCTGGGGACCAGACCTCCCTGCCCAGGACCTCCTGTGTGGTAGGCAGCATGTCTGTATGTAACCGTCCTCTGACGCCTTGACTGTTATCTATTCTTTTTCTTTTCTATTTTTCAATTATTAAAAACTTTATTTAAACAATCACATAATCTCTTCTCCCACTGGCCCAATTTTTCCAGCTTCTCTCATTTCCTTCCATTGAAATTGAATCTCCTCTTCTTCCTAACTACTCCCTCTATTTTGATGTTTGTTTGTTTGTTTGTTTTTGGCTTCGTCCATCATCCATGACAGAATGTTGGTGGGCCCAGTATTGATCAGCAGACACTGTGGGATCATGAATGCAACAGCCGCTTTGTATCTGGAAGACTGTCTCCCAGAGCACCCCTTCCCACCGTCTGGCTCTTGCATTTTTCCACCGTCTCTTCCGCAATGGTCCTTGAGCCTTGCAGGTGTGATAGAGATGTCTAGTTTAGTGCTGAACATTCAACTTGTCACTTCTCAGTACTTGGAAAAGTTTTCGCATCTCCCTAGCAGTCACCACCATCTGAAAAGAGAATCCTTTTTTAAATATCTTTATTATGAATCAGTATATATATATATGTATATATATATTATGAGCAAATCTTGTGGAGGTATCCCCGTTTCCCTCCTCTCTTTCCCCCATCCACTGGGGTCCTTCCTCGGTGCACATACTTGATCTGTCCATAGGATAGGGGTTATGAACGGCACCAGAGGTAGCCAGTTTTTCATTCTTTTTTTTTTCTTCCTCCTTTGTGCATTGTTGCTAAAGGGGGGGTGATATCTCTGGATATTCTCCCCCACCATGGCTCTTACATTCTTTCCGCCCCCTCTTCTGCTCAGTTCCCTGAGTCATAGTGGGTGAGTTTTGAGTCTGCTTTGTTGTTGAGATCTTAAGTGGATCTTTGCCCTGGGTTGTGTTGGGTACCGTCAGTGTCCGTCTCCATTGACCTTGAAAAGAGAACTTCTCTAGACAAAAGTGAGAACAGCACTCATATATAGGCATAAACATAAATATTCAGAGGGTAAATTACTATATTTAGTGGGCATAATATACCCACTTAGCCAAACAACAGCAATAGCTTCCACCCTAGGGCTTATGAGCTCCCCAGCCATAGGCTTTGGTCTAGATTTTCAATCTCAAGCATGAATTCCCTCTAGAGGAGCTGGCCTCCAATCCAGCTAGAGAGCGTTGGTTACCTCCATAGCAGACATGCTCCTGTTACATTCGTGGACTTCCTGTTGTGTTGCTGGCCAGATCCACTGCTGCCAAGACTGCCGAGGACTTTTCTCCCATGGCAGGCTTTCTAGACAGGCAGCTAGTCCTCAGGGAGAAGGCTTCCAGCTCAGTTCTAACTTGATTTCTCAGTGTCCTACAACCAAAGCGTGTAAAGTCTTCAACAATAGGGTTTGCTATCTAATTCTGGTGGGCAGTCAAAAGCCTTCATGATATTGTTTGGGGGCCTCGGGGGCTTCCCTGATCAATGACTCATGGGAAAATATCCCATCCTTGGCATTGAGCTTTTTCTCTAACAAGCTGTGGTTTCTGGATGTAGCATTATTCACCCCCGCAGGGTACTTCTGCTGAAATTCATATTTTGAACTTACATATATTTTGAATTAGCTAACAAAGAAGTAGGTTTCCATACAGCTAGCTCATAACATTTTTAGCTTTTATTAACCGTCTTCTCACCTCTCCTCTTCTCCATTCCCCTCCCCTGATTGTCCTTAAACCATTCCGCCACCAGTATTCTCCCCTCTACTGACATATCTCCCATAGCTTCCCCTTAAGCCTTCCCTCTCCTCCCTCCCTCATGGCCCTTTCTAGATCCACGGCCTCTATTGCTGCTTCAAACTCCAGCTCACACACAAACCTGAAAATTTGAAGCTAAGATTGCCTAGGAGAGAAAACACGCAGCTTTAATCTTATGAACCTGGGTATAATCTTTTCCAAATCCATCCATTTTCCTGCAAATTTTACAATTTCATTTTCCTTTACAGCTGAACAAAACTTCCTTGTGTATATTCACCACCTCTTCATTATCTGTTCATCAGTTGATGGGTGTTTAGGCTGAATCCAGTTTCTAGCTGTTGTGAATAGATCATCAATACACATTGATGAGCAAGTACATTTTTAATTTTTTTACATTGATTGTCAATAATTAGATACACTGCAGAATCTCCAATGGAGAGTGAGACTGGTATAGGTTGAATGAGACAGCATTGTTAATTTGCTGGGAATCTAATGGGTTAGCCTCTCTGTAGATCTCCCCTTGGAGCCCAGGTTCTTGGTCCTCATATGGTTTATCATGGATCCCAGTCCCAGTTAAGGGTTTCTTGCTCTGAGCATATCTCTTAGCCAATTAGCAGCCATTGATTACCCATCTAGGTGTAGCACTACTACTGCCCAGATGAGCACTTCTTGACTTGCTGGTCTCTACCATTCTCATAGCATCATTCAGTGTTGTTTATCAGTGACCTCTGCTTTCTCAGAATACCTTTGGTCAATTTCCCCTGACAGCTCATCTAATTTTCCAGCACCACACAGGCTACCATCTGGGGGCTGGTTACCATTCTGGATTAAGCAGGGTCTCTCTTTTTAAAAATTTTTTAAATTTATTCTTTTTTATTTTATTTATTTTTTACACAGCAAAAATTTTAGAAAATTGATTGTAAGGTCCATAAGAAACATTCCCACAGTTCTTTCCCATAGCTAATTCCCATGTTGTTTGTTCTTAGAGTTTATTCCCCCCCCCCCGCACCCCCCAAAAAAAGTTAAGTTCCAAGTTCAGCTAGAGACTTTGTTTTAAGGAAGTACTGTGGAAAAGAGATAGCCAAGAACACCTGACATCCTCCTCTGGTCTCCACTTGCATTCACTTGGGACACGTACATCTGCATATGTACATGTATCCATCACACAAGTCAAAATAGGTTAATTAATTAAAATAAAATTAGCTCCTATAATTAATTAAGAAAATAAATAAAATAACTTCACGCAAGAGTTACAAGACACAAGCAAATTTTTTTTAGCAAGTATTTTAAAGTACTGTCCTTGAGTGTATGCCCAGGATTGGTATAACTGGGTCCAGTTTTTCACTGTCTGAAAACCCTCCATACTGATTTGCATAATGGTGTTACCAGTTGACATTCCCATCACCAGAGGATAAGTGCTCCTCTTTCCCCACACCCTCTCTAGCATTCATTGTTTTTGATTGTTTGTTGATAGCAATTCTGACCAGAGTGAGATGGAATCTCCAAGTAGTTTTAATTTACATTTTTTTGATGGCTAAGGATGTTGAACATTTAACAATATTTGCTAGCCATTTTTATTTTTTATTTTGAGAACTCTTATTCAATTCTATAAGTCATTTTTTGATTGGATTGTTTGATTTCTCGTTATTTAATTTTTTGAGTTCTTTATATATACCAAATTAATCCTCTGTCAGATGTATATCTGGCAATGACTTTCTTTTATTCTGTAGGCTGCCTCATTGCTCTAGTCATAGTATCCTTTGCTGTACAAAATGTTTAATTTCATGAGATCCCTTTGGCTGAGTAGTGACTATTTTCTGAGTAATTAGAGTTCTATTCAGAAAGTCCTCGCCTATGCTTATGTGTTGAAGTTCCTACTTTTTCTCTTAGCAATTTCAGAGTTTCAGGTTTGAAGTTAAGGTTTTTGATCCATTTAGAGTTGATTCATATATATATATATATATATATATATATATATAGAGAGAGAGAGAGAGAGAGAGAGAGAGAGAGAGAGAAAGAGAGAGAGAGTGAGAGAGAGAGAAGGATACAATTTCATTCTTTTTCATATAAATATCCAGTTTTCCCAGCACTGTTGTTAATGAGGTTGTCTTTTCTCCAGTGAGTATTTTTGCCAAAAATCAGATGGTTGTAGCTTCATGGGTCTATACCTGGGTCCTCTATTTTGTTTCCATTGATCTACATGTCTATTTCTGTGCCAATGCCACACTGTTTTTGTTACTATGGTTCTGTAATATACCTTGATAGCAGGGATAGTGATTCTTCCAGACTTATTTTGTTGTTCAGGATTTCTTTGGCTATCCAAGGTTTTTTTGTGCCTTTGAGTGAAATTTAGAAATTTTTTTCTATTTCATTAAAGAATGTCATTGGAATTTTGAAGGGGATTGCATTAAATCTGTAGATTGCATTAGGATAGCCATTTTCCTAATATTGATTCTTCCAATCAATGAACATAGAACGTCTTTCAGTTTCCTAGTGTCTTCTTCAATTTCTCTCTCTAATGTTTTAAAGTTTTCATGGAAGAGGTCTTTCCAGTTCTTGGTTTTAGGTTTATTACAAGGTTTTTTTTTTTATTTTTTGAGGCAATTGTAGATAATATTGTTTCACTGATTTCATCTTCAGCACATTTGTTATGGGCATATAAGAAGGTTACTGATTTCTGTGACATCATTTTGTTTAATGTTACTTTACTGAAAGTGTTGATCAACTCTAATAGTTTTCTGGTAGAGTGTTTAGAGGCTCTCAGTTAAAGAATCATATAATCTACAAATAAAGATAATTTTACCTCTTCCCTTTCTATTTGTATCCCTTTGATTTGTGTTTCTTGTTTTATTGCTGTAGCTGAGGTGCTTGGTACTTCATTAAACAGGAGTGGAAAAAGTATACACCCTTGTCTTGTTCCTGATTTTAGTGGAAATGCTTCGAGGTTTCCCCCAGGTTTCTACAGGTTTGTCATATACAGCCTTTCTCTTTCCAAAACACAGCCTTTCACAGCAACTCTGGCCCCTGTCACACCTCGTGGCTGCCTGGTGAATTTAGTTGCTTTGGCAAAATACTTGACAAAAGCAACTTCAGGAGGGAAGGATTTGTTTGGATTCATAGTTTCAGTCTTCTTATAGTCCGCCATGACTGGCTTTCTTCTCTTTCTTTTTTGAAAGTGTGTGTGTGTGTGTGTGTGTGTGTGTGTGTGTGTGTGCGCGCGCGCGCGCACGCACACACACACACACACACAATATACACACAAATGCAACAGCACTCATGTAGAGGTCAAAGGACAATCTCAAGCTGTTGGTCTTCTCCTTCCAGCTTGTTTGGGATAGGGAGTCTCTGGCCTGCAAGCTTTGGGGTTCTGCTAACTTCGCCTCCCATATCAGGAGGTGTATTGGGATTACAAATGTGTGTGCCACCTTATATCCAACCTTATGTGGGTGCTGGTTATCCAAACACTATTCTGTAGGGGAGTAGAGCAAGAGCTTTTAACCACCAATTCCCCTGGTTTCTTGCCCTAGACATTTCCCCCAAACTCCCTTTCCTGAGGCACTAAAATAAATAAACATCCTATTCCCATAAAAAGGTGTGGTATCAGTCCTCTAATTCAAACCCTAAACTCTTGACAGAGACAGAAGAACCCCAGAAGTTCAAGGGCCAGCCCACCAGCAGTGAACACCCAAACACCCTGCCTCAAACAAGGTAGAAGGTGAGGACTGACATGCAAGCTTGTCCTCTGATCTACACACACACGCACACACACACACACACACACACACACACACACACACACACACACACGATGGATTTTTAACAAGCAGCGCTGGTTGCTGGTCTGAGTAACTTCCATAGGACCGAGTGAGCAAGGCAGGCAGGTTGGCCAGAGGTGCAGCACTGTGAACTGCGTTCAGTGCTGGCTTTTTGCGCTGGGAAGAATGAAGCAGATGTCTTGTGCCACAGAGAAAGAAAATGTGAACTCAAAGAGTTCCTCAAAAAGGAGCAATTTCTGGGTTATTGTTTTAGAGAGTATGCAGGCTATGCTGATGGCTTCGAGGAAGAACGAACTGCCTGAACCCAAGTGGAGAGCCTAGGAAGGATAAAGGCCAGGTGGGAGGAACTAGACAGAAACTCAGAAGGGATATCGTGTGCAGTGGGTCAGCAGGAAGGAAGGGGAGTGAGTTGTGAGCCAAGAAGTGAGGAAATGACAGACAGATGATAGATAGAATGAGAGGCAGGTATGTGTGTATAGGGAGAGGCAGAGACAGCGAGAGATACAGAGAGAGTTGCAGTAAGAGATAAACATGCACCTTACTTCAGGAAAGAGGGCCAGAAAAGGGGAGTATGGCATCTAAGGGCGTCTTTTTATGCCCATGCCTGTCAGGCATGGCTACTTGCCCAATATACTGAGGAGCCTGTGGAGGTACATGCTAGTGCTTAGGGAAGGAGCCTGGTCAAGCTTTGCCCAGTGGGAAGGGAGAGAGGGGGGCTGTAGAGAGCTCTGAGACTGTCACAGTGCCTATCTTCCATCTCCACACAAGAGGGCTGGCATAAAGCTGCTTACTACTGTGTCCAGCTTTATGTGAGTTCTGAGGATTCAAATTCAGGTTGTCAAACTTTTATCCAGAGTCATCTCCCCAGCCCAAACCGGTGCTTCCTAAGCATGGCTATGTTAGAATTGTCTGTAGAGTTTTGTTTTGCTCTTTTTACTATATCCTGATGACTAGGCCATAGCCTAGATCAATTAAATGAGAACCAGAAGGTAGGTTCTTGTGTCCAAGCCTCCCCTCCCTCAGGTGGCTCCAGTATGCAGCATGACTTGAGAGCCATTGTTGAAAATAATCTGAGCCTTATTTCCAGGGCTGCTGTGAAAGCAAAATACAGTGTTGGCAAAAGCCTGGTCATGTGCCAGGTGTGGGGCTGGGGTGCAGGAACTGTAGGTTACTGTATCCAACTTTGCCCTGGCCTTGGTCTTCACTGCCCACAGTCTCACACACAGTAGGTGTGACTTCAATCCTGAAATGCTAAACAGACAAGTTGCCAATTGGTTGGCCAAGGGGAAGCCCCAGTTAGTGCTGCAGAGAGCTGGCCTCTGTGGAGGGAAGGCAGTGAGCATAGCAGAGGCTTGGGGGTGGCAGAGGCAGGTGGTTTGTCCTGGGTGTGGGCCAGGAGTAGGGAATAAGGGGTGGACTTTATCTTTACTGGACTTAAAAACATTAATGAGCAACATAAAAGTCAGTGTGTTTTTATGACCAGCATGCATTGGGAATTCCTAACAAAGCCAGTGATAAAATGCATCTCTTAGGAGCATCCTTCTCTTATTTCCTCCCCCCCACCCCTCTTCACTTCAGTACACCACTGGCCCAGAGCCCAGCAAGAGGGACTGAAGAGTTCTTATAGTCAGCACTATTAATGAGCTAAATGGCTTGAGAAAGAGACAAGGGAGCTGTAAATTATATTTATAAATTAAGTCATATAAAGCTGGACTAAGTAATTAAACTGTGTACCTATAATTAAACACTTGTCTAGCATTTGGGTTTCAAGATTTCTTTCTGCTATAATAAACTAGCTTTGACCTCAAAATGGTTGGCGGTCTGTGGTGGGCTGATGACTCATGCAGCGGTCTTAGGGCAGGTGGTGCCAAGGTCACTGTCTAAATAGGAATCCTTGACAGGTAGCCATGGCTGTGGTCAAAGGGTTGGGCAAGTGATATACAGGGGAGAAGACCTCAGATATCCATGAGCCTGTGAGAAGCAGAAAAATTCTAGCAGCTTAGTAAAGGAGGGTCATGAAGTTGCTCTTGGCCCAAGTGGAGGGGGAGCCCTCCCGCCATGGGCTGGCAAAGTACTCAAAGTACTTGCTGTGAAAGCATGATCACCCAAAAGTTCAGATCCCTGGACCACATTGCAGTCACTTCTGTAATCCCCGCACTCCCATGGGGAGATGGCTGAGATGGAAAGATACCGAGAGCTCCAGGGGCAGCTAGCCTGGTGTACAGAGCAGTGAAGAAGATACCCTGTCTCAAATAAAGTGGAAGGCAAGGACAGACACCCAAGGTTGTCCTCTGCCCTTTGTACATACACCAGGCTCTTGTGCACCTGCATGTACAAATGTGAGCACGCACACACACACACACACACACACACACACACACACACACACACACAGAGAGAGAGAGAGAGAGAGAGAGAGAGAGAGAGAGAGAGAGAGAGAGAGAAGGGGAGCCTTCTAGATACCGTCCCCACTTTTATTTCCTGCCCCTCACATAAGCAGCCTCACCTAGAACCTCAATATGCATTCTTTGACCAAAGTCCGTCACTCTGTCCATGATAGTCTGTATGTCCTTCCCCTTTTTTCCTCACCTAGCCATCTAGATGGAGCTCCAAAGGACCTTGTAGAGATGCTATTCTCTACCCACTTAGACAGGTGGTCTGCCTTTTTCTGGTTCCCACAACTACCCTGTGGCACCCTCATCTGCCACCTTTCTCTGGGATATCAAAGCCCTTATTCCAAACTTAAAGCTGCCTGGGAGGAAGGAAGACACTTCAGATCGCCCTCCCCCTTCCAGGAAAATCCACGCAGGAAGAGCAGGTCTGTGGAGAAGGGGAGGAGGTGGTGTTATCCATAGTTTTCCGATAGAAGAACTGGACTGTAAGATGGTGAGGCCAGGTACTATGCCTGACTTGATTTAACAGCCCCTGTCATGGTGCTCAGAAGATAGAAAACATTCGGTAACTATTTGCTGCATGAGCAGGAGGCACTAAGAAGGGCATCGGCTTAGATACAATTCCCCTCACTCCCATATAATTAGAGCAGGAAATCTGTCTGGACAGGTATTAGTGTGAACTGGTATTTGTAAAGCAAACTCTCTGTACTACT
Organism: Zapus hudsonius; assembly: GCA_004024765.1. Classification (NCBI taxonomy): domain Eukaryota; kingdom Metazoa; phylum Chordata; class Mammalia; order Rodentia; family Dipodidae; genus Zapus; species Zapus hudsonius. Next base: position 76,565 of record PVHP010000288.1, on the reverse strand, counting down.
AAAAATGAGGAAGGCCAAGATGGGCATTCCAAAGCTGATATCTAAGTAAGGTTTGTTGGGGGCTTGGAGGGTTTAAACCTAAGGGAGGGGTGTGGGAAACTGGGGTGGGAGCTAGGTGTGGAAATTCAGAGGAAGGACAAAGAGGAGACATGAATAGAAGAAGCTCAGGCAGTCTGGAAAACAAGGTCACAAAAGAAATGAAGAGTCAAGAGGGATGGTGTGGGAGGAGGGAGATGAGAGGGGAGATAGTGGTATGAATGCAAGGGAAGCTTTCGGGGTGGGAAGATGGGATGGGGAGGAAGCAGGGCCGGTTGGGAGTGGACCAAGGGAGAGGTGCTGAGTGGAATCCAGGGGGCAGCCAGCTGTGTGTGTTGCTCATAAACATCCTGAGTTGGGGTGAGGGTTGGAGACACACCAAGGTTTGAAATCTGCTGGTAATGGTTAAAGAATTGGGATGCTGGGATTGCAAAAGGCTGCCTGGGATAAAGTCCTGGCTCTGCCCTTTGTTACATGGGTGACCTCTGGAAATTGCTCCACATTTCTGAATCTGTTTCCCTCTACATAAAGTAGACATACTGTACCAATGGAACCGCTGCTTAGTAGGGTTGTTCAAGTTCACTGTTAACATAGATCCTCTTCAACCCCGATGGAAGGAAATACCAAAGGGGTCTCTAAGCATTGAGAATTCCTTTCTCTCGTGGGTTGCTGCCAGAAGAACTCAGAGGGAGGGCATGAGACAGTCCTTTAAGTACTCTTTTACTAGGACTTCACTATGTCCACTCCCTCATGAACTTGTGCTGTTTCCAAAAAGAAACACAACAGCCAGCTACATGACTCTGGGGCAGTGATGTGCCCTCTCTGAGCCTCAATTTACCCATGTGTAAGTTTAGTAAACCAGTTCATCCCTCCCCCTGCCGTAGCATTGCATTGTACCACTAAATCCAATACTGAGGTGGGAGTGGGGGACAAGTGGACTGGAGTCGGGTCAAGGACCAATTTCCAGTGCTGCCTGGGTGGTGGCCTTTAGTCTGAGTCCCCATGGTGGCTGTGTGCCCTGCACTGGGAGAAGCACAGAAGGCTGTGGTCAACAGAGTTCATGAAATGTCCCTGGGGAGCAGAGGAAGGACAAAGCAGCCTGTGTTGCACATGGAGCCATTTATCTGCTGCAGCCTGCAGACAGAAGTGTCAGGTACGGATGGGATTAGGTGCTGCAATAGTCTTCCAGAGCAGATGTCCTGTTGTGTAAATCCCCTCTCTACCCACCCTGAAAGGCTTAGCGAAATTGCCAGAATGTCCCTGAACCCTCTGCCCAAGCCCTCACAATCATTTAGGTCACCGTCAATTTGAGAAAATATTCATCTCAATACTCAAAGCCTCTTTTCTCTGCCTCCCTCCCTTTCTCTCGTATTTTCCCCACTGGCATGCTTTTGTGTAAATTCAGTTCAGTTCTGAATCACAGATCAAAGCATCTCTTCATTCATCTTTTGAGGCCAAATGGCAATTTATAATGTCTGTGGCTTTCCCTAATCTGTTGTCATGTTGTCTCACTTGAAATCAACAGAGAGCAGCTCACAAGAGCACATAGAAGCTGCCCCGCCTAAACAGGAGTAATTTGAGCAGAGCTGGCTGGAGTCTCTGTGGCCACAGGTGGATCTAGCCGGACCTTTCTCACACCCAGTGTTAATCTTGGTAAACAACTTGTTTTGATGGCAGCTGAAAGCCAGATGAGACAACGAAAATTCATGGTTATCACAAAACAGAATGTGATCCCTTCCTCCTCCCACCCCTTCCCGCACTTTCCTGGGACATCAAAGGCCTTGTCAATTTGGACCCAATAAAGGAAGGGTGTAAGTTGCACTGTTTCCCTCATAGAACATGTGGGTAGACAGTTTTGGAACCTTTGGAGAATGGGGCACTTGTAGAACTATGTCAGAGTTTAGGGCCTGGGAGAATTTTGTTTTCTTTTCCTGCTCAAGGGGAAAAAATATTCCTGAAGGCAATTATTATGCCTTGTTATTTAACTCTAGCTGCCTTTCTTCTTCTATGCCTCCTTCTCCTCTACCTAGTCCTCTCCTCCTTCTCTTCTTCCTTCTTCACCCCCTCCTTCTTTGCTTGTGTATGTGCATGTATGGATATATGTTGGCACATGCGGAGACCAGAGGTATATTTTGGGTGTGTTCTTGAGTCACTCTCTGTCTTACTTTTTAATTTCATTTGTGTGTGTGTGTGTCTGTGTGTACACCAGGGTCTCCAGCTGTGCTGCAAAAGAACATCCATCCAGCTTTACATGGGTGCCTGGAGAGTTAAACCTGGCCTGTCAGGCTTTATAAATAATTATCTTTAACAGCTGAGCCATCTTCTCAGCCTCTCCATATTATTATTATTATTATTATTATTATTATTATTATTATTATTATTATTATTTTGTGGCAGGATCTCCCACTAAACTTTCCAAATCCTACCAGCCCTGGGGATCCTATTTCTGTCTCTCCACTTCTGACATTATGGGTGTGTGCTGTAGCACCCAGTTTTTACATGGGTGCTGGGGATCTAAACTCAGGTCCCCATGCTTGGGCGGCAGGCACTTTACCTACTGAGTCATGTCTTCAGCTCCCTACTTGTCTTCTTGATTGTGTTCACCATAAGCTCCTAGAGAGAGGATCCTTTAGAGGCTCCAAGGGCTGGGGAAGGCACAATAGACCAAAAGCACACACCCCAAAGGGCAACTCTTGGCAGAGAGTCTAAAGTTAAGTTCACCACAGAACACAGCCTACTGCTAAGCATAACAGTTTTCCACAAATGCTAGGGGGAAAGGATATTATGAATCATTATTATCACTGCTGAATTTCTCTGGCATTGAGGCTTGGTTGTCACCCAGACTAAGCAGTGAAAGCTTCATGATAGCATCTTCAAGGCCTGGGTGTTCCTCTGGATTTAATTCCAGGTTCAACTGCCACCAGGGGACTAGAATCTGCTCCATGTCCCCAAAGACAGGAGTTAGAACCATTTTGATCTTCTGACCATGTTTCCATGGAGGAAGGGAGGAGACAGGTGAAGGAGTGAGAAAGGGTAACATTACCAATCCAGTCTTCCCTGGAAGGAGATTTATCACCATACAACCTTATATTGTGCTTCAGTTGACAAGGCGATTTCTGATTTAAGGTGTCATCTGTAAAGTGAGCAGGAGACATTATTTCCATTTTATCCATGAAGATGTTGACTCTACAAGACTAAGGTAACTAATTGCCCTGATTATGAAATGAGTAAATGGCAAGGGACATCTCTAAGGCTAGCATTGCTTTCTCACTTTAGTCTTCTCCAGGAGACAGGCAAGATGGGAGTTAGAACATCAAATGAGCACAGAGCTGGGGACCGGCAGGTACAGAAAGTCACCGAAATGGCAGAGACAGAAAGGACCTAGGGAATTATTCATTAAATCCAGCTTGCCAGTGAGGGCTTGTCTTGTTTAGGGGTATGTGAATTGCTGGGAAAGCAAGGAGATTTCAGTCATCTGGATCTGGAGGGGACATGAACATCGTGAAAGAGCAGAGCCAAGGCATCCAACATCCACAAAATGATCAGCAGTTGGGTCCCAAGAGCACTCTGCTACATGGATCAATACATGGAGGGAGTTGGTGACTAACCTGGGGACAATATGTATAAGTCACTTCTCAGCAAACATCTCATCCTCTGAATTTTCTCTTAATGGTTTCTGGAGAGTCTCCTGCTTATTTAGTCATAGCGGCATAAGGAACAGGGAGAGGGGGACACTGGTGGCAAGCTACGGCCAATGCCACACCTCCAAGGAGAGTAAAGATGATTCCAGCATTCAAAGCAAACTTGAACTTGATGGCGTGGTCATTGATTTGGTCCCTGTGTTAGTTATTTTTTCCCATCACTGTGACCACATACTTGACAAGAAGCAACTTAAGGAGCGCATGTTAATTTTGGCTCACAGTTAGAGTGGGTACCATCCATCATGTGAAAGGCCTGGTGCTGGGAGGCCTCATGGAGGTAGGGGCGCTCACATCTCAGCAGACCAGGAACCAAAAACAGGAATACTGATCTTCTCCTTTCTCTATTTCTATTTAGTGTGGGCTCCCAACACATGGGTCAGTACCATCCGTTTGCAGGGTGGATTTTCCCTCTTCAGTTAGTCCTTTCTAGAAATGTCCTCACAGGCATACCCAGAAGTGGTTTTTCTCTGAAATTCTAAATATAATCAATTTGACAATGAGGATTAGTCATAACTGTCCCTTCATCCCAAAGTTGCCTTGGGGAGGGTGTTTCTGTTCGTTGCCAGCTAGGGAAAATTATTGTGGTGTCAGTTTGACTTTCATATGTGTCAGCTGAAAGACGATGGGCACTTCTAGAAATACTGTGTTCTTCACAATTTGGGCCATTTCTCGGAGTAGTATCTTGCTCATCTGCCCAGCAGTGGTGGGGAGTTAGGGAGGCTGTGGTTGAAAGGAATGCAGCTGGCTGGATTATCCTCCGTTCTCTTCTCTAACATAGAAGAGGTACCAAGACAGAATTCATCCCTGTCCATGCAATTCTTTGCAGTATATGACTGACAGTTGATTGAGAAAAAAAATATGAGACATAAACACAAGCTACTCTGTCAGAACCTTTTCTGTGGGAGCTGGGACCAGGCAGGGAAGAGAAGTTCAATGCCACTTAGTTCCCACTATGGTCAGGCATCATGTGTGGAGTCAGAGGCAGACAGTCCTATCCATATGCAGAGACCAATGTGAAGCAGAATTGCACAGACAGTAAGGATGAGTTTGGGGAGAAACTGGAGTTACAATTGATTGTGACCCATGGCAATTGAAGTTGATAACAGAGTCCAAATTTCTCCCACACCTGCTTGATACAGGTGAGTATGGGGAAGTTTTTTTCAGGTAGAAGAGAAACACTGAAAGCCGGTGGATGCCTGGTGGCTTTGAAAAGTCCTTTGGAAGAAGGGACCAGAGGATAATCCAGGTTGGGATGAGGCTACAGGAGAGCCCATGGTGTTCCCACTCCTGGACTCTTAGAGAGGAGCTGCATGGCTCCCAGGGACATCTTGAACAACGGATACCATTCATGTGACCAGTACTTCTGGCATTCAGGGCTGGTTAGTGTACTAGAGATCCTATGGATACCTGGCATTCCTGATCTCTGCCCACTGGATGCCATAGTATGGTCTGCCTCACTTATGACCACATAAAACATCTTCAGACATTGCTAGATGTCCCTCAGCTGAGAACACTAACATAACCAAGACAGGAGGGAAATGTGCTTCCAGGGAAAGAGTTCTTTGAATAAAGAACTCAGTGGTGTAGTATTTTGGCTGGGAATACTGGGGACTGGTGGTTACATAGTATAGAAAAGGAACAGATATGGGGATATAAGAGTCTAGATAAGTAGTTTAGGGCTATGTTGAAACCTTTGCTAATAAAATGGGACTTGATTTTGTAGGTCATCTGAAGGGCATGTGGTCTTGGAGGAAAGTGACAGGAAGAACCTGGCCAGAATGTGGAGATAGGAATGGAGTGATTAGATTGAGTGCAGAAGACCAGAGGCCAACCCTGTCCATGGGAGAGGTAAAGGGCTTAATTTGGCATTACGGGTTGAATGTGAAATGTGCCCACAGGCTCTTGTATTTGAACACTTGGTTCCCAGCCGGTGGTGCTATTTTGGAAGGAACCTTACGAGCTATGGCCTAACTGGATATGGGGTTACATAACCCTGTCCCACTTATGGCCCCAGGTTCTCTGCTTCCTGATCTCCTGAGTTGAAGACAAGGTGACTTGTAATCTCACTGCCATTCCTTCCTCACCATGATGGACTGTATCCCCTCAAACTGTGAGCTAAAATAAATCCTTCCTCCCTTTAAAGAGATTTGCATGAAGAGAAGCAGATAAGGCATTGGAAAATGTTTCCTTAACCCCCACTGCAGTTTCCACATGAACTCACAGGATTTACTCTTTGAATCTAAATCCTTTTTAAAGCTGTTGAATTACCAGTTACTCTTCCTATGGGGCAAAGACAAAGATGATTATGGTAATGGTATTATTTTAAAAATAGCTATCATTTATTTTATTTAGCTTTCAGTATATGTCAGGTACTAAGCTAAACCTGTGTGTGTCTTGTGTGTTGTGTATGTATATGTTTGTATGTGTATGGGTATACATGCGTGCAAGTATGCATGCATGTGTGTGTACATTCAGAAGGAGACCAGAGGTCAAGCTGGGTGTCTTCCTCAGCATCTCTTCACCTTATCTTTTGAGACTGGATCTCACATTGAACCTAGTGCTCACCAATTCAGCAAAGTAGGGAAGTAGCAAGCTCTGTCTCACTAGGCTTCCAGGCATGTGCCTCCATGCCTGGCTTTTATGTGAGTGTTGGAGATCAGACTCAGGAGCTCATGCTTGTGTAGTCTATACTTTACCCACTGAGCCATCTCCCCAGCTCCATAGCCAAGCTTTTATACGCCAGTTCCTGCACTGAATTCTAACATTCCTATGAGACAGACATTACTTTTACTCATATGTTAGGGGGCATTTCATCTATCACATATTTATCAGGTGACTACAATGTGCCAGACACAGTTCTGGGCACATAGGATATATCAGTAAAAAGGCAGAGGAGAAACTTCTGCAATGCATAGCTTGCCTCTCAGTGGGGAAGCCACAATGAAGACACCAGAGTTGGCTGAAGTGAGATTCAGTGCACGCTCAGGGCTAGTGTGTGCTGGGCTGGGATGTAGATGGGAATGCACCTAATGTGGTTGGCTGTCATCAGGCCAGTGAGAATTCCCAGTGGGAGTCAAATGAAAATTCACTTGCAAGGCATATCCAAAGAAGGATAGATTGTCTATGCACCTCTACCCTGCCTAGTGCATTAAGCAAGGAGCAAAACTGACAGAATATATGTGTGTGCTCAAATGTGTTCCTGCATGAATATGCATATATATATATATATATATATATATGTGTGTGTGTGTGTATGTGTGTGTGGTGTGTGCTCAAATGTGTTCCTGCACACATATGCATGTATATATATACATACACACACATATATATATGTATATATATATATGTGTGTGTGTTATACAAGGTGATTTGTTACATAGTCTTACACCAGAGGTGTTCAAACTTACAGCTTTTCTGGGTCACATTGGATAAAGATTTGTCATGGGCCTCACATTAAACCACTAATAACCTCTAATGAAAATTTATGAGCAACAATCCCAAAAGCCCTGAGCATAATTTCCATACTATCTGCCACAACAGATAAGTAAAACACAGTCATATAATTCTAACTGCAATACCTTTGTGGAAAGATTTTAAAAATCAGTGAGCAGGTCCCAGGTTTGTTATTACTAGTAAAGAAAATAAACACATCTAAGTCAGAAATACCTTCATTTTATCACATTTTTATTACAAAAATGAGAAAGGGCAACACGAGTGTCCTGGGCCCTTGCCATCGTAGCTGGGAAATAGAAGCTCGGCATCTGGTTCTCTGGAAGTGCTTTCGGTTCTCAGCCACTTCTCCAGGTGCTCATCATATACTTTGGTTCTAATTTTGCTCAGAGAGCTTCAGTCTTGAAAATGCTTGCTCACAAATGCAGCTGCAACCAACAAAACAATGACTTGAACAACTTGTGATGTGAAGTGAGGCATATTTATCCCTGGGAAGATGGCACTCTGAAAGGCCTAGTAAAATACATGATCAAAAATTTTTTTAAGTTAAATGTCAGACTGTAGCTCTGTGCATACCATTTGAAAACTGGTAGGTAACATATTTAGGTCCACTAAAAATGAGATACAAATATACCAAAATATTATCTTCCTGGAATTTTGAAAACTGTCATCAAATTCTTGCACAAATCAAAAAGCAAGGCTACAGACTTTCCACTGTGCATAAGACTATTTTAAGACCATATCTCAAAATGAAGAAAAGTGTTTACCTTAATTTGCACATGCCATAACTTCAGTTTCATTTGGAACACTATTATGATTTGAAACATTGTAGTGATAAGTTGGCTTTCACCTTGAAGACACGTGTTTAACTTATTTAAATAAGTTGTTGAATTCACTAAAAATGATAAATCTGTAAGCCAGTTCTCATTGTCAAGTTCTGGCACACATTTTATTTTTGATACCATAAATGGCTTGATAACACATCTCAAATCATAAAAAAATATTTTCAACATTTGGCCTTGACTTCATTTTACTTCTGAAAAGCAAATGACTGCCATAGTAAACACATTTTAAGGAATTCCTGGAATTGGCAATAACTTAATCACTTAAGAAATTCATAGTCTTGATAACAATTTGCATGGCGCTATCTATTTTTAATGCTTTTGTGCATACATTTTCTTGATGTGCTATTATACAATGATACTTTATTACATATGGGTTTTGAGGTGGCAATTAGATCATCTTCTATTGATTTTACAACTCTCTCCCTTTCACTTACCATTGCCAGAGCACCATCAGAGTAACTATACCAGTTATACTGACAAGAAAATCATCCTCATATTTTTATTGCTTTATATAAATCTTTTGATCTACTTATTTCTTTTAGTGGCATTTAAGATGTTTCTTCAATGGCATTATATTTATCATGAGTATTTCTAATAGAAATGAAGAGTGAGCCGGATCTATGGCATCAGCCCTGTCATCCATCCCAAAGCATATGTTTTATAATTAGCAGCATTTGACATATTTTTTCCAAATTCTTCAATACTATTTTCAGAGTATATTATAAACTTTTTATACATTTTAATAAACACATCATAAATAAATGTTTTTGATTATGTCTTATGATATTAAATATGCTTCCACTTAACAAGCTTTTACAATAGACTTAAAAAACTCTTGTTGAGAAGTTTTTTCAGTTCTGGTAATTTAACCCTTGGACATAATCTTTAATATGCACCACATCAAATTTGACAACATGTTTTTTGCATACAATGCCTTTTCAAAACATAGTCTTCAAGAAATTGCACAAATTCCCTACAAATTGAAGAGTGCCTTGCTATTTGCCTTGAAAAAAAGTAGTCATCTGTCTACTTTTTGTTGAACAAGCTTTGGTCAGCTGTAATTTTTCTGTTGGGGGTTCTGCTTTCTTTTGAGATATTGTAGAAGCCCTGCTGGGCTTCAAAAATATAGATAAGGAATTGTGCTTACTTTCATTCTGAAAATTAATTGATAAGAAAACAGAAATCAAGGCTTGAGCCTTTCATATTTCAGTTGCCAATGCCAAGTGAGGTAGAGAATCCACGTGTGAGAAGCAGCCAGGGTGTGGAAGTACCTGTCATAATCAAATAACACTAAACTAACACTAAATGCCAATTGCTTGCAATGATAGGTTAAACCGGAATTGGTAATCACCATGTTTCTCTGGCATAGCCCCTGAAGTGAGGGCACCCGCTTGGAAGATCACACTCTGGAAGATGCACACCACCATGAAACAGAAGCCTTATGTGTATATGAATAGTGAGAGCAGACGTATCTTTCTTTTATGTGACACTATACATGATATGTATATGACATGTTCACAAAGTTCACCTTCAATAACTGCAATAGTTACAAAATATTGCAAACAACATCAATGTTTCAAGTTTATAATTTTGTACTAGGGTGCAATCATAGCTGTCCCGGACTCCTCGCTTATATGCGCTTATATGATAAGGTCTGGGTGGCCCAATAATGGCCATCTGCACATGAGAGAAGCTGAGAACCTGGTGGTGGCTAAGTCAATGAAACAGGATGCATTAGCAACCCCACGCTGGCACTGAAGGCCTGGAAGATCCACATTAGAAGGCCAAAGAAGCTGGAGCCTGATGTCAGCATTGGCATTGGTAGCAGTTATAGATGACCCACTTCTTGCTCAGGAGGCAACAAAGATAGACAGACAACATGGCTTTCCTCTGGGCCTCTTTGTATCTGGACCTCCTGTTAGAAAGTGCTGCTCACCTTGGATTGAGTCTTCCCAGTTCAGTTAATCTTCCCTGGACCCCCCTCCCCACCACACACACACACTGAGGTGTGTCTTCTAGATGCTTCCAAAACCCATTAAGGTGGCAATCCTGATCATGATTAACTATCCCACCTAGATTATATAGTTTGTAGGACTTATTAGCTACTCTTGAAGCAAACTAAAGCTAAGTCCATATGCATCATCCGGACTGCAGGCCGGACTCTCCACTTACCTGTCTTACCTAGTTACGCTTCCATACTTGCCACAGGCACAGGTCTTACAGTCAACACTAACCACATCCCTTCCCCAGACCAGCTGAGGGGAGAGATGTCGGGCTCTGCGCTTGGATGGAATCTTTGTTTCTTAGCAGGAGCAGGATAGCTAGGCTCTCCAGGGCAGGAGGAATGACTGCTGTGCAGGCCTGGGGGACCTGTAGCCTGAGGGTTTTATTTGAGATATAAAACCTTATAGAAGGGCTGGGGAGATCACTGTCAAAAAAGTGATTGCCTTGTAAGCACGAGAACCTGAACTCAATCCCCAGACCATCCGTAAATAACCTGTTTGTGGGGCTGTGCATTTATAACCCCAGCTCTTGGGAGGCAGAAGCAGGAGGATCCTTGGGGTTTTCTGACCAGCCAGTTAGTCTCCTGGCAAGCTCCAGGCCAATGAAAGAGTCTATCTCAAAAACAAAGTGACTGGTGTTTCTGAGAAACATGTGAGGTTGTCCACTGGCCTTCACACATACTCACCTATGTGTGCATGATCACACACGCACACACTCAATCAGGTGCACATTCACAATCACATGTGCACACACGTGCACGCATTCACACATATACACAACTATCATAGAATCAGGGCAGTGCTGTCCCCTGGCCCATTCTGGAGAAGAAGAGCCAAGCTAATGGAACATGGAATAAACAATCTTGTCCCATAAAATCGTTTGACCACACTACATGTAAAAGCACAACTGGAAAAGTGATAAAGCCTTTGCTCCCACACTCAGTAGTTTGGAGTGGGCTATGGTTTCAGCTGACTAAAGCCTAAGGCATCATCAGACACCAAGGGCTGCTTCTTCTGTCCACTGTGCCGTCTTCATGTTGGCCTCAGCCTCAGCCTGGTGACTATGAGGTTCAGGATGGAGAAACAGAGGGCTGAGGTCAACCATTTTCTTGGCTCCAAGATTTGAGTTAACACCATGCAAGAGAATGGCAGAGTACACAGGGAAAGGGAAGTCCCTTCCGATGACCACAGAGAAGAAGGTGGAGGTATTCTTAAGGCCTTTAGAGGCGGGAAAGTGTGATATGAGATGGGACATGAGGGCTGTAGAGCCCCTGTGACCCAAACCTATGTGATCTGGTGTGGCTTGGAAAGTCTGTCCACTCAGAGCCACAGAAGAGGTCCCATTCCTCCTTCAAACCCTGGGGCAGTAGGGCATGTCAGGTTCAGTAACAGTAGGGATTCCAAAATTACAGACGTGGACATTTTGGGGCTGCAGCTTGTTACAGCTCTGGAGAGTTGCTGCCTCTTGAGCAGTTTCAACCATCACTCCTGGGCTGCTAAAGGCGAGAGGAGCAAGAAACCTTTTTCTTATTTTAATTTATGCATTTCTAATTTTAACACAAGAAGACCTCAAGATACCTCTTAGCAGATTTCCCCCTTAGGTTGAAAGGGCCAATTGTAAACAAAGTCTTGCCAAGGAGAGTGAGATGACCATGGTTGGCTTATAGACAAACCAAAGACACCATGTGGGGTTGGGATGGGCCCGAGGCCCTTGACTTCCTGGAAGCTGGAGGATCTTGTCTCTACTGGGAGGGAGGGAGGGAGGGAGGGAGGGAGGGAGGGAGAGAAAGGTGGGCAAAGGCCTTAGGGGATACCAGGTGCCTGTGGGTGTCTCATAGCTTGCCATCAGGGTGCACTGGTTTGGTACAACCTGTTGAGTGTGTCTTCTCTTATCAGCCCTGCCCTGGGGCCCCCACATCTGAGGTTTGTGCACTCTGCCAGTTGGGCGGGTTCTAAGCTCACTTTGTACTCTCTTCCAGCCAGCTCAAGGCACTTTAACAGACTTGGTGACCTCGCCCAGAGGACTATTATCTTCCATTTATAGAGGTGGTGTGAGGGTCACGAGGCCATGCACATCCCCTTCCTGATGCTCCAACAGGACTGCTGAGGGCGGAGGCCCAAGACTCCACCCACAGGGAGGCCCAGGCTGAAGACTGAACAAAGGCTTCCTTTGTGTGTGACTGGAGTTTCTGGAAAAAGTTAGCTGAGCAGCAATCTTGGAGAGGTGCTCTGTGATTACATAGAAGCAGTGTGGATTAGAAAGGCTGAAAGTTGTTTTGGCTCATACTAGTACATTCCCTTGCTTTCAGCAAAATCATATTGAGGCCAATGGATTCCATCAAGAAATACTCCCTCCCTATTCTCTGCTGGCCACTGTTCAGGGTGTTGAACACAGCCACAAACAACACAGGGTTCCTAACCTCAGAGAAATTGTGGAGGAGCAAGTAGTGAGCCACCATAGGAGAGGGGTGTAGGGTTTCCAGTAAAAGCTGTAGGTCAGGCTGAGATATGAACCAAGGGAGAAGAACAATATTGTGCTTCCAAGAAAGATCACATCTTTCTCAATGTTTGTGGAGCATTAATACTAAAGGATAATTTAAATGATTTAGAGAAAAGAGCATAGAAGGGCAGAGAAGTTGGGGTGGGGGAGACAATGGAGGGGACAGTCTATAGGACTTCCCTGAGCAAATTTTAATCATTGGCTGGGGGGGGGGTGCTTCCCAGGGTGATGTGGAGAGTTTATTTCCCAATCTCATTGGACCACACCATCCTGTGCCCTTGACTCTCCTGAGGAGAGTTTGTGCTGGGAGGCGAGAGGGATGACAATGGATAAATGGCAGAAAGCACTGGGATAGCTTTGGATAGAAAAGCTGTTTTCTAGGAGTGTTTTCATTCTTCTGCAAACACTATGGTCTCCCCAGATAATGTGGCTCAGTCAGTTGTGGCAAAAATCTTCTTGCAATAGTGAGCTTTGTTGAGAACATGGAAAGAGAGGAGAAATGGGGAGAGTCTCCTGCTCTAAGATGGAGCAACTGCTCACTGATCTTCCTGTAGGAACTGTTCCTGTTCCCTGGACATGATGGTGACAAACCAGCCACTGTCTTGCCTATAGCCTGAGGATCGAGACAGCACCTTGGTGGCAACAGGGCGTACAAGCCACTTGAAAAGCTTCCGATGAACCACATCTGGAGCCCTTCTGCCCCTTCACTTTGACATCTTGCTCTGCAGCCATGGTTCTTCTCCCTTCAGGAGTTCTAGGCAGGTTTTACCTTTGCTTATAGGGAGAAGCGTCCTGGCTGAAGAACCTTCTTTCTTTAATCTCCTTCCTTGTTTTTCCCACTGATGTGTTTCAGTCGCTGTTTGATCAGGGATCTACAGAGTGGATGCTTTGTTGTCCTGGACTCAAGGGTCTCAGCCAGTGATACCACCCACAGTACCGAGTTCTGCCTGCTTTAGGTGGTGTTGGTGATAGAGATTAGGAAGAAGACAGCATTTCTTAGGTAGCCAGTCAGGGGCAGAGGCCCAGACTAGAAAGGAACTCCAGCCTGAATTAAAATGACCACCAGAAGCTACTTTCTGGTCCTAGACCCTGAAAAGCTTTTGTGGGCTTTCTCCAATCCCAGCATGGTGGACCCTTCCTAAACCTGCCTGCCTTACTGTGTGTCTGCCAACCAATCAGAATCTCTGCTATTCACTTAAGCCTAACAATGAGATACATCTCAATTAAGTGCCTCCTAATTTACATTTCCAAGGTTATAATGAAGCCCAATTCTGGCCACCACACCCAGCAACCAGCTCAGGGCACTTCCCAGCTACTCAGTTTGGGAGCTTATCTCTTTTCTCTTGCCTAAATCCTTTGTAAAAAATGCTTACAAGTTTACCCTTGGTGTCTATAGTTTTCAATTCTTTGCTAAACGTGGATATAGGAACGAGGTGTTCGAGTTCTACTTTCACAGGGATCTATACTGCACCCATGGATGTGAACTCTAATTCCTTTTATCTTGTCTTGTATGTGGATATCTGTGTGTGGTGTGGGGCTATATACATGTTCATATGTGTATGGGTATACATGTGTGTGTGTGTATGGAGGCCAGAGGTTGATGTCTGGTGTCTTTCTCCACCTTATTCTTTTAGATAGGGTCTTTCCGTGAGGCTTGGTAACCAGTGAGCTCAGTGAGTCTGGGTGCTAGGGTTATGGAGGCATGACTTTTATGTGAGCTCTGGTGATCCAAATTCACTTTACCCACTGAACAATCCCCCAGACCCTGAGCACCCCATGACCCTGCTCCTCACAGCCTAGTCAAGTTGACCCATGAGATTAGCTATCATGGGCTGGAGAGATGGCTCAGTGGTTAAGGTGCTTGACACCATAAACATGAGGACCTAAGTTCAGATCCCCTTTGAGCATTAATGCTTGAGGAGCTGGAGGGGCCTCCCAAGAAAGCCAGCTAGACAGCTAGAGTTCAGGGTCACAGCACAGGGCTAGAAGAGGTCGGTTTGCCAACTGCTCCACACAACCCCGCCTGCCTGCTGCTGATCCCAAACATTCCTCAATTGACACCTGGGGTGTGGACAGAGTTTTGCCTGGTCCCACATATCTCTCTCTCTCTCCACTTTTCTTTGTTTCAGTAAACAATCTACATTTTAGTGTTTAGTGGTGTTGTCCTTTTCATATCACTTTTTAGAAATGATTGAGGTTCATTTTTGTACATATCCAAGGAAATGTCTCCCGGAGGAGCTGAAGATCAGTTGACATGATGTATTGGCAATGATGCACATTAAGATTTTTAAAAACACACCTTGATCCTTTTAAAGATTACAGCACTAAGTACATTCATAATGTTGTGTAACCAGCACCAGAATGTTTTCGCTTTATGTGATAATCTTCTGTCTACATTTTTGTGTGGTATGTGTGTGGTATATGGATGCATGTATGTGTGAATGCACATGTGTGCACACATGTATGTGGAGGCCAAAGGTTGATACTGATGTCTTCCTCAATTGTTCTCTCAACCTTATTTATTTATTTTTAAATATGTATTTATTGTCCATAATGAGTTACATTATTTAGTGGGCAAACCACGGAGGAGGATATACAACTGATCAGGGATGGGGAGGGGGGAATTGGTGAATTCGGGATATTTATTTATTTTTTGATCCAGAGTCTTTTGCTAGACAGACAAGATAGCCAGCAAGGCTCATGTATCCTCATGTCTCTACCTGGGAAGCACAGGGATTACAGATGTGACCATAACCAGTATTTTTACATGGGCACTGGGGATCTGAATTTAGGTCCTCATGTTTATGGTGTCAAGCACCTTAACCACTGAACAATCTCTCCAGCCAGTGATAGCTAATCTCATGGGCCAACTTGACCAGGCTGTGAGGAACAGGGTCATGGGGTGCTCAGATTAAACATTATTTCAGGAACCATCTATGTGTTTGTGCAACAAGAGCTTTACCCCCACTGAGCCGTCTCCCTAGTCTTGTGCTTCATCTTGACCAGATTTCCCTTCTGTGACTCACTGAAAGGAATGCCCAGGGTAAGTTCCTTTTTAAATGTAACTTGGACTGGAGTTCATCTCCATCTTACTTTGAAGCTACAACCCTCACAGAATTATAAACACATTAAAAAATTCATTTTATTTTTCAAAAAAATTTATTTGAGAGAGGGAGACAGAAGGAGAGAGAGAAAGAGAGAGAGAGAAAGAGAGAGAGAGAGAATGAATAAATGAATAAGAATATGGGTATACCAGGGCCTCCTGCCATTGAAAATGAACTCCAGATGCATACACCACTTTGTGAATCTGTCTTTACATGGTTACTGGAGAACTGAACCTGGGCCATAAGGCCTTGCAAGCAAGTGCCTTTAACCACTTAGCCAACCCTCCAGCCCAAAGAAATCATTTTCTTATCTATAAAAGAAATACAAGTTCAATATTAAAAAAATTAAAAACAAAGTAAAATCAACCGTTTTGTAGGATCATATTTTGTGCAGGACACTATCACAAAGTTTAAAGTTATTATTTAAAATCTACACAAATCTGAAGTAATCCTTTGTGAGGTTTCAGGCAAGTTATAGATGGGTGAAAAGACCATCTCCCCCACCACGGGTCTTGATTTGTCACCAAGGACAGGGAGCAGGTTCAGTGAGCCGAGCAGTGGGTCATTCTTTACCCTGAAGCTGCCAGGGGCTCTGAGTGGGCAAGGTGTCCCAGGGTGAAAGAAGAAATGCATTCTTCCCTCATTTTCTGCTCCTTCATCTTTGGGCTTACAGCACCATTTTAGAAAAGCCTGAACTAGCTTTTGTGTTTCTAGTAAAAAGAATCTTTACAAATGTTGGGGTGTCTTGGCTCTCGAGCCAAGCAGCATGACCAAAGCCTTAGCACAGAGCCTCCAGGCTCTGAAGAGCCCTCAGTGGCTTTTACCTGGGTGGCTCTGTTTCCAATTTTGAGCTGACTGTATTTTCATGTAATTTGCTTTGATTCTCATTTCTCTGAATCTCCAGTTTATAGATGAAGAAACCTAGAGAGGTGCATGGCTTTACCTAAAGTCTAGAAAGAAAGAACCATGAATAGAATTGAAATAGCTATCAGACACAGTGGAAAGGATATGGAGGGCTTGGGGACTTGATAGTTTCTTATCTTTCCGAGTTTCACTTTTCACATCTAAGGCGAGGATCATAGTAACCACAAGGATTGTTAAAAAGATTAGAATTAATACATGCAAAAATCAAGTACACTGCCTGGCTCCTGGTGGGTGGTCCAGAACTGGTGGCGGTTATAGCTGGGCGTCCTGACTTCAAAACCTTTGAGCTTTCCTTGGAACAATACCCTTTCCACAGACATGTGAGTGATGCTGGGGATGAGGGGTGCCGAGGGGAAAGAAAGCTATAAATCATCCATAGTTGTATCCCCACAGGACGAGTGCATTAGCCTGTGTGGTTTCCCCCATTCTCCTTCCTTCTGTCTTCCTCTGAAAGATTTCCCTGTTGATTGTGGTCACACTGTATTTAGTATTTCCTTCTCTTGTTTTATCCCATGTGAGGATGAACTCTAAGGTCTACCTTTGGGTTTTTCGGACACCAAAAGTCCTGCCTAGTGAACATGTGTGTGGCATTAGCCTTTTGGGCAGCATGGGTGACTTCTGGGGGAGTGTGGAGAGGCACCAAGAGCCTGTTAGATGCTTTCCATCTTTGTGGCTTTGAGCAGCATTTTCCTGGGTGAGCCACTCCTGAGCATCTTGAATTTTGATTTTGACCATGACTGCTCTCTCTTGGGGTCCAAGAGCAGAAGAGACACTTCCTTCTCTGAGACAGCCTCCCGCTTCTCACCCTGCTTGCTAGTGCCCTGGAGCCTAGTCATCAGCCTGGCCCACAGCTAAGCCCTTCTAGCTCTGCCCTTGCTGCCACACTGGGCTCTCACCCCTTCACTTTCAGGGGTGCCCTGCTTCCCCTCCCTGCTGTACTTATTCAGCAAGTCTCTCTGTCTCTCTCTCTCTCTCTCTTTTTTGCAGTTGTACGCACCAATGGCCTGAGTGGGTTCACACTGACTTCAGCTGAGCTGTGTCATGTCTGAAAATACCTTGGCATGTTTCTGGGCAGTTGTGGGTCCAACACTTCCCCTGGTCCCAATCCTGGCCTCAGGCAGGAAGAGAATTCCTCCTTCCAGGGGAAGCAAAGGAAAGAAACACTTTTTCACTTCTGCCTCTCTCTAATTCAAAATTGTCTTGTCTCTTAGCCACCTTTCTTCTCTTTGACTTGTGAAAGGAGTTCTGATCCTAAATCCCTCTCACTCCCTCCTTTCTCCTTGGTGACTATTCTGTTAATTACTCCCTTCTTGCATTTATGTTTAATGCATATATCTTATCTTGACTACCAAATTTGTATGTCTTTTTGTATTCTAAAAATAAAACACAAAAGCAGCAATAACAATAACAAGGAGAGAGCTCTGCTTCCTTTTCAAGTCATTTCTTTCTTCCATCAAGGAAATTGCTTAGTGATTAGACTATCCCCACACCTCTCTGAATGCTGACATACTGCATTGGAAGAGCCTTCCTGAAAGTCACTAAGGGCCTCGTTCCTCTAAATTCTACATGCTCTCTCTTTCTTTGCCACCTGTCTTCAATCTCAGGCTTCAAGCCTGAGCCCATGTCCACTCTCTAGAGAGGTGGCCCCTAGCCCTCCAGAAGCTCTGTCTCTATAGTTTTGACCATATGGCCTGGTGGATCTGCATTCTCCTCTTCCTTTTCTTCTCTGGATCCTGCTCTGTGTTCTTCCCCAGCCCGCTTTACTGACATTCTTTATCCTATCCTGGAAATGGAAGCACTCACCAAGGCTCAGTCCTTGGCCCTTCTCTGAGCTCACCCCTCTGTTAGCGTCGCCTTCAGTTGTCACACACTTTCACTAGCCCGATTCCCACCATGCCAATTTGTTCTGCCCCTGGGAATCAACTCACGATGGCAACTGCATATCCCCATGAAGTCACTACCGGCTTGCAGTGTCCAGGACCAAGCCCACTACTGAGGCATTGCCCCACAGCACAAGCCCCTCCTGGGACTTCTTCCAGGCGAGGGAGGGATGGAACGACATGGTCTGCAACCTGGGGGATGGCTGGTTGAGCCAGTCTCCATGGATCTGGCCTTACAGCTGCCCTGACTGGGCCCCCGAGTGGTAACTGAGCCAGGATGTAAACCAGAAGTGAGGCTGCCTCTGCAGTGGGCCATTTTCCACCATGTGTGTGAGGAGATGCTGAAAAAGTTGGCTTGTGAACATAGTCACAAGGGCAGCAAAGGGAGATGAAGATGGGACACTGAATGACGGCTCAGCATTGTCAAGGAACAGCAGAACCTCTGACGTCTTGCCAGTTCCTGACTCTGGATCCTTGTGAGGTTCAGCTATTCCTGCCCTTCCAATAAACTCTCCTTTTGTTCTTCAGGCAGTTTAGGCAGGCTTCAAGTGAAAGACCCTCGGCTGTCCAATCCCCAAAGCTAGACATCCCATTCACATCTTCTTTCCTAGAAAGACTCCTCTTCCCTGAAAGTCCAGCACCAAGTCGCCCTGTTATTATTGTCACTTCCCTTTCCTCTGCCTGATGCCTCACTGGGGTTGGTCTTCCATATTGCTATCTTCTCTTTCCTTTTGAAAGTGCTCTGTAATTAGTCCTTTCATCGCTCGAGGTCATTGGCTTTTAGCAAGGCAGTTGAGACCCTCTTTGTTTTTGTTGGTTTTCCATTTTGCCCTGCATTTGATTAAAGTTCTCCAATGTGGCTCTTTACACATGGAGTCAACGTTATTCTCCTCACCTGAAACGTCATAGTGTCTACTGTTAGGCAGCCCTATGTCACCACCCCTCCTCTGCCTGTGGTTCTCAGTTGAATGCAACCAGTTGGGAGTTCTGGTAGGAAGGAGGGTGAGGGAGGAAAAGAAATCACAGAATTTGGAGTTCCTTTCCCTCTCCCTACAAGTCACTTCAGGAAGGTTGTAGCTTCTGATTGAAGACTCTTGCTTATCTTCAGGTGGCCTTGGCATAATTTCTCTCTTCTCCCTCATCTTTTCAGCCCTCCATTTATGAAGGGCGCTATTGTTGCCAGTCATAAATTCCTTTTCTCCCTCTGGGCTTCCTTCACTTTCTTCCTATGACATTATCAGTATTCTCTTTAAACAAACGCTTTTTGAATTGTCTCCAGTTGAGTTCGCCTTTCTGCCCGATTGCGTTCTTGACTCATATCGGGCATAATGTTAATAGGAGCTACCTCATTTTTCTACTTTGACAAATGTTTTATCTGTGACTTACATTAAATAAATCCTAATAAGCATTTATTTAATTTATAAGCATTGTTGTCAATATTATCACCCACCACCCACCACTTCTTAGCTACTCTGTTCCTTTTGTTGAAGAGGAACTGAGTGGCATACCCCCTCCTCATCTCTTTCTTCCATTTTGTATTTTGGGACTGGGTCTGATGTAGTCTAGGCCAGCTTCCAACTCACTATAACCTTTGTATTAGTTACTTTCTTGTTGCTGTGAACAAATACCTGATAGAAGCAACCTAAGGTAGGGAAGATTTATTTCCTATTACAGCCCAGGGTGATATATTCCATCATGGAGGGGCAGCATTGTGACAGGAACAGGGAGCTGGCTTGTCACATTGCAGTCAGGAAACAGAGGGTGAGCAGGAAGTGTGGTCACGCTGTAATACCTCAAGGCCAGCCCCTGGCAACCCAAGTTTTCCAGCAAAGGTTCTGCAAACTTCCTAAACAGTGCTACCAGCTGAGGAGCAAATATTAAAACATGTCAGCCCATGGGGGTATGTTTTACACTCAAACCCCAACAACCTTGAACTCCTACTTCTTCTACCTCTACCTGCCAAGTACCTGAATCACAAGTGTTCACCAGCACACCCTTGTGAGAGAACCCCTTTCACAACATGCCCTGTACTTTTTCACTACCATGCCCTGAAGATGCTATTTTGACCACTTGGAGACCATGTTCACCTCTCATAAATACACTTCAGTATCTTCTTCCCAAATAGGTAAAGTGTGTCTTCCTGCACCCCAGGAGCCCTCTCTCTACTCTTCTGGGTGCTTCTTCTATCCTGTTCCTTGTGAGATTTATGTGTATCTCTTTAAGTGTCTTTTCTTCTTCTGCTTTGCTGAGATTCATGTTTTATGTTTCTTTTCTTTTCAGATTTATGTTTTTTTCCTTTTTCAACCTTTTGTCTTTCATCTGAGAACATTAAATACCAGCCACTTTTAATCCATTCTCCCTGCAGCAGCCAGAAGGATCTTTCAGAACAGAGCAGCGATCATGCTGCTTGTGGGCTTAAATCCTCCAGAGACTTTCTTCTGTGCTTAGAATCAATCCACTGAAATCAAATGATCTGCCCTGACCTGCCTCTTGGACTGCCTGACTTCCTGGAATGCACTGAGCTCCTTTCTGCTTCGGGACCTTTGACTACCTCCATGCCTACAGTGATGTTCCTTGAGATTTCTGCAGGCTGGGTTTTCTTTCCACTTACATCTCAGCTTTTATGCCACCTCTGGAGATTGGTAAACGTCTCCATTTTCTCTGAAGTCACTTTTCTCATTGTATTTACTTTTTGCTTGTTTGTTTTTTGAGGAATGGTCTTGCTATGTTGCCCTATGTAGCCCTCTCTGGCCTGGACTCACTAGAAATAACACCAGGCTGGGATTAAGCCTGTGGTGATTCTCCTGCCTCAGCCTCTGAAGTGCTGGGGTTACAGACATGTGCCATTAGGCACCATGGAGGTAGCTCTTTGGTTTGTTACTTTGTGTTACTAAGCAATGCTCAATAGGCTCGAGAGTAGGAGACTCATTTGTTCCAAGAATACACATCAGTGAATTTCAGGATATTTCGAGTTGTGCAGTCATGTGTAGATCTAACTTTAGGGCACATTCGTCACCCGGGAAGAGCTCCTGCAGTGGGATAGTGGGTGCCCTGTGTCTCCCTCTGCTTCACTCTCCAGCCTGCACAATGGCTAACCTGTTCTCTGCCTCTGTATTTTCACCTGATCCGAGTCTTATGCAGACATAGAACTGTCCAGTCTTATCTCCTGTGACTGGCTGCTTCCTCTTGTGCATCCACACTGAAGGATGGATCAGTACAAACTCCCTTTTTATTGCCACACTGTGTTCCACTGCGTGGATGTACAACATCCCATGTGGCTTTCTTCTTATTTTTTAAAATATATTTTATTTATTCATTTTCAAGGAGAGAGAGAGAGAGAGAGAGAGAGAGAGAGAGAGAGAGAGAGAGAGAGAGAGAGAGAGAACACCAGGGCCGCCACCTTGTGGTTCTGGCTTATGTGGGTCCTGGGGAATTGATCGCGGGGCCTTAGGCACTGGAGGCAAGTGCCTTAACTGCTGAGCCATTTCCCCAGCCCATCCATGTGGCTTTCTTAATTGAGAGTATTTGCTTTCATTCTTTGTCTTCTGCCTTCCTCTGTGAGAGAGAATGAACCTGGTACACATCTAGGTCATTTTCCTATAGCCAGACATGGGTCTCATGGTGTAGTGTCTGTGTCCTTGAGGGACGAGGGAAAGAAACCTCTATTTCCAGGCCAAGTCTGGCAAGTGACACAGAGCAATCCCTTCCAGAACCACAGGCTGCTCTGCTGTGGAGGACTGTGGGTGCTGAGGGGAGCACTGTGGGGTAGGCAGCTTGCCACCCTGCATATTACGTCTTCTCCCCAGCCCTGTGGCCCAGCTGCCAGTGCACGCCTTCCTTGCACTTTAAGAAACAGGTGAGTCTCAGGTAGAGAGGTCACGATACCAGGAGGTGCAGACGCAGGACAGACAGATAGACAGGGCTGTGAAAGAGGCCCCAGACTCCCAGAGGCCCTGGATCATCACTCTTTCTTGGACTCTGAGCTTTTAGAAGGTTGGCCCAAGTAACAAGTCAATAAAGTCTTTTGTAGCTTCAGCAGCTGAGCTTGCCTCCTGAGAGAGTTCTGATGAATATAAGAAGGTTTCTGCTTACCTAACTGGTCTGG
Organism: Zapus hudsonius; assembly: GCA_004024765.1. Classification (NCBI taxonomy): domain Eukaryota; kingdom Metazoa; phylum Chordata; class Mammalia; order Rodentia; family Dipodidae; genus Zapus; species Zapus hudsonius. Next base: position 54,017 of record PVHP010000288.1, on the reverse strand, counting down.
TCACAGTAGCAAGTAAGCATTGCCCAGAATTCCTGTGAGGAGAAAGGACTCACCCATTCATTATTTCATTCTCCCTTCTTCACAAAGAACAGTGCACAGATCAAATATTAAACACGAGGAAAACAAACATCAGAGTCCAATGACATACTCAAGGTCACACAGATTCCAAGTGACATTGCCTGGCCTGAAAGCTGGCTCTTTCAGCTGCCAGCTTGGGGCTCTTTGCCTACCCACCCCCTGGCTTTGGAGGAAAAGGTGCCACTTGCTTCACAGTGTCTGTGGCGTTTGCTGCTTGAATGCCTCCCTGTGAACAGGTTGGCACCCAAAGCAGGATGCTCCCTACACAGGGACCCTTATAGTCCTTATAGACCTTATAGACCCTTATAGTCCAGGGTGTCTCCTACTCTGAGACTCTGTGGTAGAGTTGAAGGAAACTTCTGGCAAAGTTAAAAAGTGGCCAACTGCTTGGCCCTTAGCAGGCCAAACGCTAGAGACCAGGCCCGCACCCTCTTCTCTCCTCCTCCTCTGCCACGTCCATTCCAGCTCTTGTTTGAATATCCTTTGGCTTTGGGTGGATCCAAATGGAAGAACATGGCGGTGTTTGTCAGGGGCTTTCCTGGGTCTGGGTGATGCCCAGGTCAGGCTTCCTGGAACTCGCTTCAGCTGTGGAGCATCGGAGAGTTCTGATGTGAGAGTTTTTGCCTTGCCTCTGACCCCTGTCCCTGTGACTCATCCTGCCCCACCACCCTGGCCTGTTCTCTCGAATCTGATTATTGTACCTCGGCCATGGTGTTCTGTTAACCACACCACAATCCAACCATGTGATCTCCTCCATCTCTTTGTAAAAATCATTTGAGAGAGGTAGTGTGTGTGTGTGTGTGTGTGTGAGAGAGAGAGAGAGAGAGAGAGAGAGAGAGAGAGAGAGAGAGAGAGAAAGAGAGAGAGAATGGGTACACCAGTGCCTCTAGCTAATGTAAATGAAATCCAGGCGCATGCCCCACCTTGTACATCTGGTTTTACATGGGTAGTGGGGAATCAAACTTGGGTTCTTCGGCTTTGCAGGCAAGTGCCTTGACCACTGAGCCAACTCTCCAGCCCTCTTCTGCCTTTTTGTCTCTCTAGCAAACTCTTAGCCATTCTTCAGAGCCCAACTCTATATAACCAGGTCTTTGGTGACTGTCCCCTGAGGACTCTCCCTCATTTCTACTTCTTTCCTAGCTGCCTTTCCGTGTTCTCCAAGGTTACACCTCTTAGAAGTCTGTATTTGTCCTGGGAACATTTCTTTCTCAGCCTCCAGACCCAACATCAACACAGTAATAAATGTTAAATAAATGTTGAAATTTCATGAGTGGAGTCCTCCTATCCTGGGATGAAGGCTTGAGAATAGAATAGTTGAGTTTTATTAATTTAAGAAATTAATTAAGAAAAATTTCTTAATTTTTTTTCTGCAAAATTTTCCTCAAACTTTCAGTGTTGTCTGATGAATGGAATTAATAGTGGCACCATCAGGCAAACAAACAAGCAGACAAAAGACCCTTTGCGCAGAAGTGCTCTGGGTCCGCTCTGGTTATGAATTATCCCTAGAGAGAGCATGAAGAAGCCCTGTCCCATCCTATCTTGGAGGTTGCCTCAGAGTTAGGATGGCAAGGAGCCTTACTTTGATGTTCATTTGATGACTAATCATGTGGAGAAATAACCCAAGTGTATAAATTCATCTGTTACTGCTACTAGGACAAAATAGCAGAGAGTGGGCAACTTAATAAACACAGAGTTGTCAAAGTTTTAGAAGCTAGAAGTCTGAGGTGTGAGTGTCAACAGGGCTCCCACAAAGGACTGTGGGAATCATTCCAGACCTCTCTGGCTGCTCTCCTGGCTGTGCTGTCAATCATTGGCATTTCTTGGCCTGTGGAAGCATCGCTCCCATCTTTATCTTTAGGTTTGTGTGGTATTAGTCCTGCAAGTGTCTCGTTCCACTTTTATAAGGATACCCATCATAGTGGATCACTGATGCTCTTTTAACCTGATTAATTTTGTAAGGACCCTGTCTCTAGAGAAGGTGCCATTTTTCAGTACCATGGATTAGGATGGTAACTATGATCTTTGAGGGTACATAGCACAACCCATATCAGGAATGCTGTGTAGTAGTAACCAAGTCGAGTTCAGAACCCAGAGTCCCCAAGCCAGCCTCGCAGGAATGACTAGAGTGGGTTGTAATTTGTAACTCTGCCCTTCAGCTCAGAGTCCTTCCCCTAGTGCCAACATGGCTTCCTTGTGCTCCTGGAGACTCTCTGAGGGACAGATACTCAGAATGCTGCAGAAAGTAGAGCCCACTATGCATATAACTCACCTAGTTTCAGGCCTTTGAAGGGCCTGGAACCAGAAGGTGGGGTAAGAGGGAGAGGGAGGGGGGAGAGAAAGAGAGAGAGAGAGAGAAGAAGAAGAAGAAAGGGAGAAAATATGGAGAGATACAGAGAAACAGATATGCATACACAGAGAGATTAGTGAGAGAGAGAGAGAGAGGAATAAGAGGGAAGGGAGGGAAGTATGGAGAAAGACACGGAGTGACAGATATGCACACACAATGACACAGACGAATCAGAGAGGGGGGAGAGATAGAATAACAGAAAACAAATCTACCTCCAAGGCAAACATTGCTTTATTCTTAGAATTAAATTAAGGAAGAGATTGCAGCCAAGCCTGGTAGCACAGGCCCATAATACAGTTACTCAGGAGGCTGAGGTAGGATGATTGAAAATTCAAGGCCTGTTTAGGCTACAGAGTGAGCTCAAGGCCAGTTTGGGTAACTTAGTGAGAACTTGTTTCAAAATAATTTTTTTTAAAGAAGAAATTTTTTATTGCGTAGTGGTCCTCAGGCCCTAGGTTGAACTGGAAAACATGGATGGAGAGTAGAAGACAGAGCTTTGGAAGGTTAGTTATCACTTCAGATGTCTAACTAGCCAAGTCAAGGGAATTTCCATTCAGTGGTGGACTGGTGGCTGGAAGCTAGAAAAGCCAACTGAAAAATGCTATCTTCATGAACTCCAGTCAACTCTGGAGAGGGCTGATGAGTGATCAGACCTGTTTTGTAGATGAAAGCCTTAAAGTTCAAGGGTGAAGAGGCTTGCTCAGTGTCATACCGACTCAAGCACGTAAGTTACAGGACAGAGATGGAACCCTTGGCTGATGTCTGAGCTTGGACTACAAATAGGGAGTTGTTATAAAGACTCACAATAAAGGGTGTAGGAATCTTCAAAGAAGAAGATGCTGAGATTGTGGCAGGATTCACAGAAAACAAAATTTCAAGATCATTTAGAATCCCCAGTAGATCCATGGATTCATTTAAACTCTTTATTTCACTATCACAGAAATTCTAACTCTAGTTTCATGCCATTAGATGGTATCCACCACTTTCTATGTAGCTCACTTGTCTGTGTTACATAGCCAGGTGTGGTGGCACAGGCTTGTAAGCCTAGCACTCAAGATGTGGAGGCAAGCAATCAGGAGTTCAAGGCCATTCTTATGGCATAGCAAGTTCGAGGCCAGCCTAGGCCACATGAGATCCTAATACTAAGTAAATAAATAACAAGCATAAACAAATCCTCAAGAAGGGAAAAAAGAATACAATTTTTTAACTCTCCTTTTCAAAATGGAGTGAGGCCCATAGGGTCAATGAAGAGGGAAGAGACTCATGACCGACTGTCCACTCTCCACACTGACCTATCCACACTGATTCCCCAGGCAAATGACCACTTATACCAAGAACATATGAGGCTCAGGGGCTGATTTAACTTACTGAAGATAGTTGTTGGTAATGGCAGACTGTAGGACCTATTTAAAGCTTCAAGAGACCTCAGATGCCAAAGGAAGAACTAAAAGATAAATAAATAAAAAGAAGAAAGTAAGGGTTATCAATTAGAGGGCTGATATTTGTGGTATTTCAGAAGTAACATTATATGTTTAATGACTAGATGTAGGTCCGCCGGACATGCAATTATTCCTCACTAAGCCTCGAGGGAGACAGTTCATGGCTCCAAGCCTGCTTTGCTCCCATAAAACAGGAGATGATAATAGCATATGCCACCTCCATGGCCCTCCTGGGGTGTTTGAGGACAAGTTAACATTTGTACAATGCTTTGAAATGCTGGGATGAAAGGTGTGAACTAACTATAAAGAGGTATTGGACTTGGTGATGAGCATCTGGTTGTGAGCCACTCTGGATCTTTGTCTGAGGCCTGACAGATGCGTTGGGAACAGGAAGAGTTGCCAGGAAAGAAGATAGAGGTGCCCAGTGTCATGTCTCAGAAGAAAGGGTCTGTGGTTTTCACCTTGGAGGAATCCAGTGCAGAAGAGAAGGCATTCCTCCACCAGGAGATTTGTTTGAAGATAGACTGAAAGGTGTGGGAGCTGTTAATTACCTTGCTTCACTCCCCCAGCTTAGAGCTAGTGCTGTTCCTTCCTGTAGTCTTGGGAGTCAAGGGGCTAGCTTAGGCCAGTTCTGTTTTGCTCCTCCTAATTTCCCCTTCTAATTTCCGCTCCCACTTTGGGGTGACTATCTCCAGAAAGAAGCCAGGGAGATACTTATGTGAGAGTTCAGCTAGCCAAATAAAAGTTTTGTAAAATATCAGCCCTAAACTACTTCCAGGACCTCTTGCCCCACCTTTTGTGATGGTCCCTTGTCTTGTGTGATGACCCTTCTTACATTGCCCACCATGAATTGCATGGGGCATGTTTAGGGTTAAGACCAGGTTGTGCCTGGCTCCAAGGTGCTCCATATTGCATACAACAGTAGCTTTTCAGACTGTGCCTTACTCAGAGAGACTCCATTTTACCATAGCTTTTGACTCCTTTTGAAGGTGGCACTGACTCTGTACCTGAGTGGATATGTGAAGGGCGTAGCTTGGCACTACCCATGTGGCACAGACTGACAGATGTCTTATTCTTGGGAGTAGAATGCCAACTTATAAATTTATCAGGTGAATTGGGATTATACAGGCACATGGGTATGTTAAAATCCTATTTGGAAAACCAGGCTCCAAAACTCACTGGACACACCAGACCAAGAAATGGATATAATTCCTTCACCTGGACCCCATAAAGAAATGGTCACATAGAACTGTGATAGTGACAGTCCCACCCATCTGTCATCTGACCAGCCAGTATTTGCTTCAAGGGACCACCAGGAAGAGAACTCCTGAGCCTCCCAGGGGTTCAGTTTGACTCAGGCCCTACTGTTGACACAGCCTGCTCAACTGATGTCACAGTCCTTCGCTTCACCTCTCTCAAGCTGCTAACTCCACAGCCTAACTCCATGGCCAGCAGAACCAGTTTCTCCAGCTTCTTTTGCTATTGGTTATCTTCTCAGTACAGGGACACTGGCATTTCTATCAGTTTCCCGGCTCTGGTCTCTCAGGCATCTTTGTAACTCTGCCTCCTTAACTGTTTTAGCCATTCTGTAGCTCACATACATTTAGATGTAGGTATGATATATGTGTATGTATTTACTGTGTGATGTGGAAAGTGCAATTTGACAATTAACATTACCGATTAGGCCTGGAATGAAAGAAGCTGTATTTGCCTCGGCAGCACCATTAAGGAAGGCGTGAGGAACTGCAAATTGCTTCCAAGGAAACTGCTGTGTGTTGTGAGTTTATTGCTATTCAGGAAATTCTGATATTGGAAAGATACAAGAGTGTAGTCTGTATTCCTGACAACACGTTAATGACTGAGCCGTTGGTCGAGAGTGACCCCTGTGGAGAGTACCTTGGGTCTCAGAATTGTCAGGACCTGCCCCTAGCAGCTGGCCATTCCCAAACCCAAGTCAACCCAGCTTTCTTCAGTTACCCCAGCCGTCTCTGATTTAGGATCCTATGACCTGATCTATTTTCTTCCTAACATCCACCAATAACATCTTGATTATTTAGAAAGATGGAGACTTTGATGCTTATAAGAGACATTTAGAGTTTTCCTTCCCTTAACTCTGCTATGCTTGAGAAGTACATTTGACCAGTGAATCTGAACTTTCTAACCTATTAAGATAAGAATGCTGAGCGTACAGATTCACAAGAGCATTTTGAGAATTGGATGGCTTAAAGTATATGGAAGCATTTTGTAAATTGTGAGCCACTATGCAAATGCTAGTGATTATATCAGAGCTGGTCATTAGTTCCCAGACCTGTGCAGAATACATTGTACACAGTTGATAAACTGAATAGGCTTTAAATTAGCTAATTAAATTGGAGCTTTAAGAATCCTTTTAACCAAGTCATTCAGAAGCGGCAGTGTCCAAATGCAGACAAATATCTGAAGCTTCATGTAGGCAGAAGCCTGCTGAAGGGCACCTGGGGCCTCCTTGGTGGCAGGAGCAGCAGTGTGTGAGCCTGACTTCCTTGTTGGTCCTGTCTGATGCTCTGGGAAGGGGTTTCCAGCTCTAGAGATCTTCAGAGAATCTACTGTCATTAGGGCTGTATTCTAAAAGAGATAAGCCACTGAAAAAGTTTAAAACAGGGGCTGGCCTGACCTAGTTTACCTTTAAAAAATATTCCCCAGGCTGCCACATATGAAATGCAATGCAGGCATTTCCTGAGTTCCCATTCTGTGTTTGGAAAATTCTTCCACCAAGTAGGGCTGGGAAGGAAATGGCCTCAGCTGCCATTCCCTTCAGAAGTGGACACTCACTACTTCCCTGTGACTGCTAAGGAATGGGGATTGATGATCCACCTGGGACTTCAAATTTGGATGCTGTGAGACAATGACCTGGGACAAAGTGGCTTAGGATGAGTCCAGAAGTGTTCAGGTCCACCAGGGGCTGTGGGGACTTCCTGGTCGACCTCACTTTCCACCGTGTGATCTCTCTGGGTCTTGCTGGCTGCAGCGGCTGCTTCTACCCCTGCAGCATCTGTGAACCTCTCAGCAGATTGGTCTGCTTACCTTGCCAGAGTTGATATCTGCCGTTTGCTTGCAGTAAGAGTCAAGAGGCTGCTGGGGCTTTCATGGCTAACCAGCGAGAAATGGTGGTGGCTGGCACTAATTGTAGTACTCAAGGTGGAAAGAAGTGAATGGAACAGGCTTGGGATGGCACTGGCTCAGGTCTGGGTCATCTGTGAGGTATTAGTTTATAAGGCTTCCACACCAAAGTAGCTCGAACTGGAGGTCTTGAACAATGGATATTCAGTTCTGAAGACTTAGATACCTGTCATAGTCAGCCACAGGCCCCTGGGATGAATCTTTAAACCAGGCACAGTTTATGGGAGGAGTGGATTTATTTGTAGCTATAGATACAGGGGAAGTTCTGTAACAGCAAAAGAGGTTGGCCCTCTTTCACAGGTCAAAGCAGAGAGAGAAACCCATCACCAACACTATACACACAGAACAGCAAACAGGCAGGAGGGCCAAAGAGAATTTCTTCCCCTTTATATAGGCTTAGGGTGGGGTCTGGCAACCCTATCCCAGACTTAATGGCTTCCTGAGTCTCTGGAATTTCCTTTCTGCACTGTCCACACAGGAAAGGATGTTTACTTCTAGCTCTCCTGAGCTTCCTTATATCCTGCCCCCTACTGAGAGGCTGCCTTCCTGTTAACATCCTCAGAGACCCACCCAAGATTATTTGAAAGGTCAAGTTGATAACAAAACTTAACCATCACAGCACCTAATGTTCAAATGTTGGCAGAACTCTTTTCTTACAGGGCCTCTCTGCTTGGCTTGTAGGTGGCTGTCCACCTGAGAGTCTGGTGGCTTCTCTTGAGACTTATGTGCATGACAAGTGTCCAGGTTTCCTCTTCTTATAAGTTCACATGTCGTATTGGTTAAGGGCCCATTCTAACAACCTTATTATAGCTTAAGTACCTCTCTAAGGATCTATTTCCAAATACTTGGGTATTAAGGATGAGGACAAAATTCAGCCCCAAACATATGGTAAGAGGTGAAGAAGAATCAAAGAAAACTTTGGTCACTGACATCTGTTTGTGTTAGCCCGGAAAAAATCTGGAAGCAAAGATACACCTTTGTTGAGGATTATCTTGGGGTTTACCTGAAACTTTGTAAGAGTGGGGAACTCATTTTTATATTTTATAGTCCAAATGTAATTCATGTTGTACTTATTTCAGATTGTATAAGCAAGAGTGGTAATATTATGGGCTTTTAAAATGTTCTGATCTTGTAATAAAAAGTATAAAAATACTTTAAAGAGGAATCATTGTGGAAAATTTAAAGAAGTATCAAAGGCATAAATTAATGGAAAATATTTGGGTTTATTGAAAAGTTAAAGGAGAAAATAAAGAGATTGTTGGCTAAATAAAAGAAATGCTTCTATTTCAAAGAAAAGGGATGTGGAACATTTAAATGTTTTAGTAAGAAAATATCATCAATCATTTTACTTTGGAATGGAAGGCTTCCCAACCATGTGATGGTGGAGCACCACATCTCTGTAAATTGCATTACTTACATCTGTGGCAGTAAAGCTATGCTGAATCCAAAGCTCTCTGGATTTAGCAGCTACTAGGCGTTACCTGCAATCAGAGACGATGTATTTCTGAGTGAGTTCCTTAGGAGACTGGAGTCTTGCTTCTTCCCTACCACTCTGGGCTTGGGAGGGGCTGCAAGGAGAGAGGGTGGAGCACCACTTACCCAAAGCTGTGGAGGGAGATGAGGCTCTCAAAGCCATGCCAGGCTGGTTCAGACTCCAAACTGAGTTTAAATTCTGCATCCGTCCAAAAGCCAGTTCGTTCACTTCACATCCTCATTGCCAAATCTTGAAGCCAGGCTGTGAGCCCAAAGAAGTGTCAAGTTCAAATGAGTTGCCAACCAAATGCCACAGGGGTGGGATGGCAGAGAGAAGAGAGGTTGCTCACAGGAACTTGCTGCAGGCCTCAGGTAGTGCATTCTAGAGCTTCATCTTGGGTGGCCACGGATGGGATCCCTTCTTGGTGAGTGGGGCACCTTGAGATGAATGGACATTATTTTAGGTCCCAGGGAGTTTCCTGAGATTGAAACTACTTGCTCATGGAAAGCAGGATACAAATCTGATAGACTTTACTGGAAATCCTCCCATCCTGACACACTCACCATCCATTTCAGTTTATTTTTAAAAAATTCCAGCCTGTGTCAATTTCATTAATTCAACCTAACTCACTTTATATTTAACTTTTACTTGCAAAAGAAGCACATTAATGAATTTCATATGCATACAGTAATGAAAATAAGGCTAAAGAAGGCTACTAAAAAGCAGTTCTCTGAGAATCAGCTTTTATGTAAAGAGCAGACTAATTTGTCAGTAGCCCACAAATGTTTCCATGTGGATGGGTGCTACTGAAGTTTAAAAAATGTGTGTTTCTGTCGGTAGGTTAAACAATATTGAACTGGGACTTTGATTCTTATTTAGTAGAACTTTTTCTTCATAGAGAGCATTAAGCTAACTTTCATTTCAGACAATGTCTGAATTAGCATATGACTAAAAAATAGATTTCCTGGCTGGAGAGATGGTTCACTGGTTAAAGCTCTTGCCTGCAAAGCCTAATGACCCAGGTTTGATTCCCCAGTACACATATAAAATCAGATGCACAAAGTCATAAGGTGGTACATGCATCTGGAATTTTTGTTTTCTTTCTTTCTTTCTTTCTTTCTTTCTTTCTTTCTTTCTTTCTTTCTTTCTTTCTTTCTTTCTTTCTTCTTTCTTTCTTTCTCTTTCTTTCTTTCTTTCTTTCTTTCTTTCTTTCTTTCTTTCTTTCTTTCTTTCTTTCTTTCTTTCTTTCTTTCTTTCTTTCTTCTTTCTCTTTCTTTTTTTGTAGCAGCTAGAGGCCCTGGTGTGACGATTCTCTCCCTCTTGCTCTCTCTCTTCTCTCTCTTTCTTCTTGCAAATAAATAAATATTTTTAAAATTGATTTTCTATTCTTGAGATTTGTTTCCATTAGCTCTAACCCCATCAAACAGCAGCTGGAGAAATGCCCACATGCTGGTGTACATAACTCACACTAAGTGCTCTGACGTTTGGACCTGATTTCAGTTTGTCTCAGGCAGAGTGGATAACTCACTGATAGCAAGAACTAGAATCCACGGGAATAAAACAGCAAAGTTGAAAACATGATGATTCAGCTGCTAAGCTTTTTTTTTTCTGGAATCTTCATTTGAGTTATGGAAGGGAGTGATGGTGGGAGTCATGATCAGAACATCTTCAAAATTTCAGCCTGTCCTGGAATAAAGATACCAGACAGAGAGCATTAAAATGGCTATACATTCATCCCAGAGGCTCAAGTTTCAGGGTGATGATTGATTCCAGTCCTGTTTGCCTGGTGTTACCCGCCATCCACGAGCCAGGCCCTCCCCTCTGCTGAATGCTAAGGTATTCTTCATCTCCTATACTGTGATTATCAACCAGAATCAAAGCAATAAGGTGGCTCTGGCGGCCTGCCCGAGCTGGCTCATTTGCTCGCTCTGCATCTTTTCTGTGACCCCTTTATCTCACCCACGCTCCCCATGTGTTGTTTCTCCTCAGGCTGTGAAAACACACACACAGTCATCTCACCCCATCCCTGGACTCCTGGAGAACTTCACAGAAAACAAGTCTGTGCTTGTGGGGAGCTGAGGCAGGTCCAGCCAGGAAAGCAAGGCTGCGGTGGCTGCTGGCCATGGGCTTTCTGTTTTCTCCCCTGCCAGATGGTTTCCAGCCTTTCAGTTCCAGAACAGCCTAAAGGCCAGGGTGAGCAGCCTGCCTACCCAGAGTGGCATTTGTGTTTCTAGGAAGGCAAGTCTTCTGAAACCTCGACACTCCCTACCCTTCCTGCTCATCCTGAAACTTACACCAGGAGACTCATGCCTTTAGCAGAGACCAGAAGGTTCCTTAGATACAACTACTTCCAGAAAGGACATGTGCAGCCCATGCATCCTTTGTGCTGGGTGGGAGTGAGTTTCCAAACATGGGGGACCACCGACCCACTTGAATTTGGTGGGCCAGTTGCATAAAAGGACTAAAAACCCTCAGCACACAGTTAGGAGCAGCTCCAGTGGTGATCGTGGAAGTGAACTGGTGTGCCCCGAGGATGATGTGTGCACTGGAGTTCTGAGACGTGTCTCCTAATCTCCCATGGTGGCTTAGACTCCCTACTTTTTATAGCATAGTGGCTCTGCTGGCTACAGAATCTTAGCAGAGACTGTGTTTTCCATGTCTCTGAACACAGTGTGTCTCCAACATAGTAGGTCCTAAGAATTGCATGAAGAATGAATGAATGAATGAATGAATGTTGAGTGGGGTTTTCCCACACTGACAGCAACTTCTAACACATTCAAGTAATGTTTCCCAAGCCTGATCACCCTGGGACAGTGACATGGTCTGTCACCTTCATCTAAACTTGCAGGGACCTTGTCTTCTGTCTAGCCAGTAGACACTGGGCTCCTCGAATCCCTCTTCGGGGCTGGTCCAAGGCAGCTGCTTTCCCACCCTGCTCATTCCCCAGTTGAGTCTCTGCTTTTTGTTCAAACCTTTCCACCTGGCTCAGAGCCAGAGAGGCCTCTAAGTCATACTCAGAATTTCCATGACAGTGAAGACACTAAATGAAGCCCTATCCAGCCCCTGAAAAAGGACTCTTCCAATGCAGCCAAACCTGGCAGCATTTTCCTCCTCTCCCCGCCCCCCATTTTGATACAGGCCTGTGGAAGGTCAGTGACTCCTTTAAAAATAAAGGCAACCATGGCCGAGTGCCCAGTTCCATCCTGCTGACGGTGCAGTTCTCAGCTGAAGCCCTCACAGGGCTTTTTTTTCACAAAGGTCTGCAATCAATTATGCTACAGTTGACTGCTGCATTCAAATGTAAAAACAGACCCTTGGCTCAACACCCTATAAAAGGCCAAGAAAAATGTGGTAGTGTTCTTTCCTGGCATGAGCCAAGAGTTTACAGAGGGAGAGATCCTCCTCCAGAGGCAGCCTGGTACCTGTGCATTTTCAGAGTCCTAGCGAGTTGCACGGTGGTTGCAGGTACTCTCATTGGACAGGCGAGAAGGGAAAGATGCCAGTGGGACCCATCTCCAAGGTACTGTCAGAGAATCAGAGCTCTGGAGAAGAGACCTCTACATGCTTCCATTCCATCTGGTTACTTCCCGGCCTCCAGCCTGGCATGGATGGTTCTGGAGATGGCCCTTTAAGACCTCTGCTCAACATGTGCCCAGCTCAGTTGTTGAAATAAAGCAACTTGCCGCAGCTCAAGAGAGCTTGAAAGCAAAATCTCATGCTTCCCTTTGCACATCGCTTGCCATCAGAGCACAAACTCCACCCAGGAATAAAGTTAGGGACCATCATGGGGGCTATGGGACGCTTTGGGAAAGACCTTCTGTTCCCCTTCCCATCACCTTCCTCCTCTACCCGCCAGGAGCCTGGAGGCAGTGTCAGGAATGTTTGGATAACTGGTTTTAATCTGGTTTTTGAGGCTGTCATTACTGCTGGGGCCACACTGGTGACAGGCACACTGCTTTCCCTCTCCCCATGACTCGCAATTGCTGCTCAGACCTGCTGTTTCTGGGTTGGTTCATCTATTGGCAGTCACCTTGCTGGGAACATTGTTTTTCTCCTCTGTATTTTTAGAGCATTATGAAACTTGCGGCAGGATGACTATCTCGGAGAGCATCTTTGCTTTTCAGAGCAAGCCTGGATTTGGCTGAGTGTGTGAAAATAACTTTCACTGGGCAACACATTTATTTTATGGCTGCTGAAGCCAAATAGAGACTGTGTTGTTTTGATTTGTGAGCCCAGATGCAGCAGGTACACATTTATGGGTATAAACATACCCATATGTCCATGCGTATGCACAAACTTCTCTCAGATTCAATTTGACCAAACAGCTTTATTATAATGAATAGACAAAGAACCGCACATGCTCAGTGGGTGCAGTCTGCTGAGTCTGGACATACCCTGGGTATCAATGTCATTATTACCATAATAAAGGTAATAGACATACCATGGGTATTAATGTCACTATTATCATAATAAAGGTAAGAGGCACAGCCAACAACTCCAGAGGTTTTTGGTGGTAAGAATACTTAACATGAACAAGATATACCCTATTCACAAAAGTTTTAAGGACACAACACTGTGTTAACTACATTGTGCAGCATTTAAAAACACTGCTTATATGTATGCATCACATTTTCTCTCTCCACCTGTCAATGAACATTTGGGTTGTTTCACTATCTTGGCTATAATGAATAATCCTTGGTTCATTTTAAATGTAATCAACATTAAGTATGAATCGCTGTTTTTGTAAACTTTTTATGGATAGCTTCCATTATTATAGACCATAAACCACTATGATTCCCTCCCCACCCTCCCTCGTATCTCTCTCCCCTCTCAATTCATCTCTGTTTTGTTTCTGTGTCATCATCTTTTCCTCCCATTATGTGTAAGCATTATCAGGCAAAAGACACTGTAAGCAGAGCAAGGAGGCAACCTACCCAATGGGAGAAAATCTTTGGCAGCTGTACATTTGACAGAGGATAAATATCCAGGATCTACAAAGAACTCAAAAAACTAAATAATAAATAATCAAATAACCCAATCAAAAATGGGCTATGGATCTGAATAGAGAGTTCTCAAAAGAGGAAATATAAATTGACTATAAACATCTAAAAACATGTTCTACCTCCTTAGCAATCAGGGAAATGCAAATTAAAACTACTCTGAGATTCCATCTTACATCCCAATGGCTACCATCAAGAAAGCAATAATAAATGCTGGCGAGGATGTAGAAAAGTAGGAACCCTTCTACACTGATGGTGGGAATGTAACCTGATACAGCCATTGTGGAAAGCAGTGTGGAGGCTCCTGAGACAGCTGAAAATAGATTTACCATATGACCCAGCTATACCATTCTTTGGCATAGATCCTAACGACTCTAGTCACTACCCTAGAGATACTTGCTCATCCATATTTATTGTGGCTCAATTTACAATAGCTAGGAAATGGAACCAACCTAGATGTCCCTCAATTGATGAATGGATAATGAAGATGTGGTTTATTTATACAATGGAGTTCTATTCAGTGGTAAAGAAAAATGAAATTATGAAATTTGCAGGGAAATGAATGGATCTGGAAAGGGTCATATTAAGTGAGGTAACACAGGCACAGAAAGCCAAATGCCACATGTTCTACCTCATATAATGGCACACCCAGTAACCATAGATTGTTACTAGAATCCCTGTTTTTTAATGCATTTGTATGTATGTGTGCACATATAGGCACACATGTGTGGGACCCAAGAGAAAAACCTTGGATATCATTTTTTTCAGGAACAGTGTTCAACTTTTTGTGACAGGGTCTCTCATCATCCTGGAGCTCACCAGTCGGGCTAGAATGACTGCTTAGCAAGCCCCAGGGATCCTCCTGCCTCTGCCTCCCCAGGGTTCAAATTACAATGGCACACAACGCCATACATAGTGTTTTTAAAAATATTTAATTTATTATTTAAGCTAGAGAGAAAGAAAGAGAGAGTGAGACAAAGAATGAGAGAGAGAGAGAGAAAGAGAGAGAGAGAGAGAGAGAGAGAGAGAGAGAGAGAAAGAGAGAGAGAGGCACACCAGGGCCTCTTGCCACTACAAACGAACTCCAGATGCATGTGCCACTTTGTGTATCTGGCTTTATGTGGGTACCAGGGAATTGCACCTGGGCCAGCAGGCTTTGCAAACAGGTACCTTTAACTGTTGCTTCATCTCTCCAACCCCATGTCTGATATTTTTATGTATGTTCTAGGGATCAAATCCTCATGTTTACAAGGCAAGTGCTTTGCTGACTAAGCCATCCCCCTTGTCCTGAAACCCTGTCCTTAGGTGTAATATTTGCATTCATCCTGTGCCTTGTTCTTGTTGGTGGTCACGTGGCATTGTTCTTGGGACATGGGGGACACACAATATGTCAAACGAATACAAAGACAAATGGTTCAACTTTTAAATTTGGAGAAAATCTAAGAAGAGAAGAAGTGTCACAAACATGCTACTCTCTTTTTCATTTTCTGACTCTGGGAATTAAAGAAGCAACTACTGTGTGCTGGAATGTGCTTGCTCGAGGTCTGCACCTGTTCAGACAACCCTTCTGGACTGCCTGATCTACAGAGGGCTTCCCACCATCCATTCTTGTTAATTTCGCTCACATTACCCTGCTCCATGGTCTACACAGAACTTTCTTCCATTTGAAGTGATTTCCTTGGCTTGCTTATATATTGTCTATGCTTTGTTTTAAAAGTGTTAAGTTGTTAAGGAAGAGGACCAAACCTGCTCTTCTATGATAATATGTCCCAGGGATTAGAATAATGTCCAGCACAGACTACTTATTCCATAAAGATTTATTACTGGCACTGAAGAGATGGCTCAGAAGTTAAGGCACTTTCCTGCAAAGCCTAACAACCTGAGTTTGACTCCCTAGTACCAATGTAAAGCCAGACACACAAACGGTGCATGCATCTGGAATTCATTTGCAGTGGCCAGAGGCCCTGGAGCACCCATTCTTTCTTTAATCCCAGCACTAGGGAGGCAGAGGTAGGAGGATTGCTGTGAGTTCAAGGCCAGCCCGAGACTACATAGTAAATTCCAGGTCAGCCTGAGCTAGAGTGAGACCCTACCTCAAAAACAACAACAAAAAAGATTAATGGCTGTATGAACAATCCTTCCTGGCTAGGTTGCAGAGGCTCAGAGAGGGCAATTAATAAGAGGCAGTTGAGATTCACACAGCTCAGCTTTGCCTAAATCCCTATTTTTTTAACCTATTTCGCTGGCTGGGCTCTGACAAGCTTCTCATCATGTGTCCTTGGATGACCAGTTGTCTTGTCTAAGCAGTAGGTGCAGATGGCTTAGTCCTTGGTTCCCTGGTTTCCACCACTTCTTTCTGGTGATGGGGCTGGGACATGCAGACACTGCTCTGAGTGGGTAGCCTGCCTGCACTGCGGGCTGACTGTAAGCTATCAGCTCTTCCCCACACCACACAGCTGGCAGTTGGAGACAGACTCCTGACACACCCACAGGGCACAGCCTGGCCTCTGGGTTGAATAGTTTCCACTCACCCCAGTCTGCCTCAGATGCTGCTGCCAGGCTCATCCCTCGTCCTGCCATCTGCCTCCCATGTTCGCTCTTACAAAGGCCTCTAGCTTTGACCCTGGACTTACCCTCTGGGCCAAAATTGGTACCTTCCCTCTGGTGGCTGTATGGTCAACTGGTCTGGGTTCAAAGACCCGGGCCTGCCAGCCTGGATAGGTTTATTTATTCTCTGGTGGGGAATCTGTTGTACCACACCCTCACGACTAGCCTCTGTCACACTTTCTTCAATTCTTTGGGCTGTTCAGCATGTTCCCTTATCACTCCATATTGCCTTTGTTCTGCCCAGTGGCACCATCATCGTGGGACATAGGAACAGATTGAGTACTTCAGGCTATTTCTTTTCCTATTATTTCTTATAAATGCCATTTTATGTGATCTTGTTCAGTTACATTTTATATGTTTTGTTTGCTTGTTTGTTTAAAGTAGCTCTCATGTATCCCAGGCTGGCCTCGAAGTCTTTATGTAGCCAAGGATGACCCTGATCTCCTGATCCTCCTGCCACCCCTTCTGAAGCTGAAATTCCAAATGGGTTCCACCATGCTTCATGCAACATATTCAGTTGTCTATAAAGTACTTTGACTTTAGGGGTGAGGAACCTGGAGCTCTGTGACCAGGTGTATTTTTCCCAAGGTTGAACAACAGGAAAATGGCAGTGCTGGCTGCTCAGAGCTTAGGTCAGGATGATTCTCTACTATCTTTCTTACTGTACCTCCTCTTTTCCATCTTCTTGGCAGCTCTGGAATCCATTACTACTGAATTCAAATCACTATTCTATAACTCTATCTCATCTTGGGCAAATTCTTTCCTTTCTATTCCAAGAGGTGGTGTGAGAAATTCAGGAGTGAGTGTAGCAGTTACCTTCTCCTTGCTGGGAAAAAAACACACCATGAGAAACAGTTTAGGGAAGGAAATGGTTTACTTCCAACTTACTATTTTGACCGGAGCTTTCATCATGGTGGGGAAGGCGTAGTAAGAGCATAGTCGAGCATCCTATCTCCACAGCGGCAGGGAAGCCATAGAGATCATGAACTCACTACTCTGGCAAGCAGGTCATGACTATCACACTGAAGGCCTGCCCTTCCCCAGTGATACACCTCCCCACCCACCTCCACAAGGTTCCACTGCCAAAGGCTTCACCAACTGGAGATCAAGTTTGAGGCTTAATTACAAAGACATGAGGCTGGGGTTGGGGGAACATTTCACATTCAAGCCTTCATAGTAAGCTTGTCCTTTCTTCTCACCAGAGGGTTAGCTCTGCCTTGACCTCCCCTCTGAGGTTGAGAAGAACAGTATCTCCCTCTGCCATGCCCACTGTTGGTCCTCTACCATGCCTCCTCCCTGGGTGCTCTGATAGATTGAATCCTTGCTCTATGTCGGTCACTGTGCTCGTCAATGTCACCTGAATTCTTTCTGTTCAATGTCTATAACCTGTACTGTGGATATTGTTAACAGAGTTACAGAGAACTAAAGAGATGGTGGAACCATGACTCAGGGACCTATGCGGAAGAGGGGGCGGAAAGATTGTAAGAGCCGTGGTGGGGGAGACTGTCCAGAAGCATGGCACCCTTCAGTATCAACACACTTTGGCCAAGAGGACCGGGCTAAGTACTAGGCTATCCAGGGTCCCCTGCCACAAGGACTGATCCAGACAGCCCACGGAGGAGGATATCCAGCTGATTGGGGATGGGGAGGGGGGCATTGGGGAACTGGGGCTAACAACTCATTATTTGCCCACTGAATAATGTAACTCATTATGGACAATAAATATATATTTAAGAAAAAAAAAGAGATGATGGAAGATCAGCTAAACAGTGGCCTACTTAGTTTTGCATGCATCTATTCCTAACCCCAAAGCTATACTACTTGATGTTCTCATTTTCTGAGTGGATGATAAAGATTGTTTCATCTCTACAATTGACTTCCCATGGGCACAGTATTAAGACTGTAACAAAGGCAAATTGTAATGTATTTAAGAACTTCAGGAGCATTTAAGTGATAGTTTTCTTGAAAAATTTGATAGTTATGATGGTCTGGCTTTGAGTAGTGGGGTATGGCTGGGGCTGGGGGTCAGGAACCACAGGTCATGAGGGTAGTTACCCTTGTATATAGTACAGACTAATTTATTGACAACATTTGTTAGTATATCCATTTTACTCACAATGACTTAACTGTATCCATCCTGGATTGTGTAGCAGACAAGCTTCTAGCAGCTTCTAGGACCATATGTTGTTCCTGGACAAGTCTCACTATCTGCACGTGCGACTGTAATTCCATGCTGAGATCATTCAAAACTCAACCTTTGGAGAGGCAGACCTTGGCTAAAGAGATTGGACAGATTTTTGGGGTGATTCAAACTAGAATGCCTGAGCATAGAAGCTGTGGGTGGCCCTGTTTTCCATTTTGATTGCTGGATGTCAGGACAAAAAAGAAAGAATAAAGTGCATGCATGGAGGAAAGAGTGAACGGAGTAACAATTGCATTGTTGCAGAGCTAGAAAAAAATTTATGTATGAAAAATGACACTAGCCTTATACTGAGTTCAAATAATTCTTTTTTTTATTGTCCATAATGAGTTACATTGTTTAGTGGGCCAACAATGAGTTGTTATCCCCAATTCCTCATTGCCCCCCTTCCCCATCCCCAGTCAGCTGGATATCCTATAAGCATGTGAAGATGTGATCATTTGTGATGTTACTTGTAAAAAAGGATATATACATATCTATCCAGATCTTTAGAAGTGTTGAGAGGAAATAGTACTTTACACTCTTTATCATATCACTTTTGTAAGTGTTGAATATATTTCTGTTTATTTTTCTATGTTCTGTTTTGTAGCCTTAAGAAGTGTTTCAAACATATCTGAATATATAAAATAAGCATAAATGCCCTACATGATGTGATGCTGCATTATATGTAAAACTGTGTGCAGATATTAAATTTTGTCTGTTGAAAAAAAAGAGTGAACACATCTAGTTAGCTCTCAGCTTTGGATCCAGGCCTTCCATAAGTTCTGCTGCTCTTGTCTTCGGCTCCAAGCAAATCCATGAGTGCTTAGAACAATACCATGTGTGCTTTTCCATTTATGTTAAGGTCTCTTCTATTCTTTTAAAGAAAATATTAATCAAAATATTCCTGAAAGTGATAGTTACATTTAAGTTTGGAATATACTTTTGGGTCAGAAATAAATGAATGGAGAAATGAATCCCATCTGACAGTACAAATATTGAGCTTAAAGTGCACCAAAAGGGATTTAAGTACTTATAGAAGTGCCTCCTCATCAAAAGGCTTTTAGCTCTTGAAGTGCTTGGTCAAAAATGAAATGGAAAGTCTTCCGAGTAGGACTGCAAGAACAGGACAGATCTCGCTCAATGGCGATATAAAAATAGTTATGCCCGGAGCAAGATGGACCATGAAGAGGAAGGCTGGCTCTTCAAGTCCATCCTGGATTTATAACAGGGTATCTGAAAAACATCAAAGATTCTGAAGTCAGATAGGCACAAGTTTGGGTGTTTGTTTATTTTTAATTTTCCCAATTTAAAATGAGATTGAAAATATAATTTTTGTGGCTGTTAAACAGCCTAACATAGCAAAGACAATTATCACAAGATTGGACATCTAACTAGGCATTCAAAAGATGTTGCATTCGGCCTGTCTCCTCTCCCCTGAGTGTTAAAAAGCCAAAAGTGGTTCCTTTTTAAAATATCCTTACTGTTGTGTACCCATAATCCACATGCTTCTCTCTTCTGCCTCTTAGTTGTTTGTTGACATATAATGAGCCAGCCATTATTTCATTTAAAAGTTAATGCAACACACCAACGTAAACCTTTTGAAAATTCAGTTTATTGATGTCCTTAGATTGTGAAAATAAATCTGTTCCACTTCATAAATTATCGTAGGTATAGAGTTTGAAGATGGCTTAGGAGTAAAGAGCCTGTGATGCCAGCATGAGTTTGAATTCCCAGCACCCACGTAAAAGCCAGGCATGGTACCCTGCCATCCTGGTACTGGGAGCAAGTGAGCCACTCCCATGGGCTACTACCATGGCACTAAAGTAAAGCGTTCAAAATTTGTGTGAGACATAGTTTCTAGTCTCAAGGGGACTGTGATAGCATGTGTCAAATAGAAAATGCTGTGAGAAAGCTTGAGAGAAATGTCAGCTTTGGAGAATGTCACGTGATTCGATGTTGATGCAGGCTGTGGAAATGGGATAGACTCTTCAGACTGGATAGAATTTTAAAGGCCTCGTAGCCAGCAGTGTGGAAGGAGGATGTGCCAGATCCAGGGAGGAATCAGCAGCAGTGGACTTTGAGTGTCCGAGTCAGGAGACACTGAATGGCTCAGCTAAGTGAGAGGGTTGAGGACCTATAGCAGGACATTATGGCTTCTCCTCATGGTGAGTCAAAGCCGTCAAATGCCAGCAGAAGATGAAGGAATGGAGAAAAGTTGATTACCTGCAGCAGCTGAAAAGAGACCTGGAGTGCCCTCCTGAACAAAGCAAGCAATGCGATCTTATTCAGGGAGCCTATACACATCCATATTGGAATGTACTTCAGGATCAAACATGCTTCTGAGCATGCTCAGTTTGAGATGCACATAGGTGAACATGCTTAGTTTAGGGTCAAGAAGGAAAGATGGCAGACACAGTTTTGGACATGCATCACTCAAAGTCACAGAGCATCTTTTGAAAGATCAACATGATAGACAAGAGCACTGTGGGCATTCTCAGCTCACAGCATCACCAAGACAGCCGACAGGTCCACCTCTGCGCTTGCTTCATTTTCTCCAAAATGGTTTAGCTCTTACAAAAGAAAAGGAGACTTTGCAGGTATGTTAACGGAGTAACTTCCATCTAAAGGTTCCAGCCTTGCTTAGCAGATAACGTGACTCTGGAAAAGGAATGGTTAGGATCATACTGAAAAAGTGGACTTTGAAGGGTTTTGACTGGAATGACTTGAGAGAGATAATGTAAACATCTGGCTTGACATGGATGGTGACGAGCTCGTTCACTCAGATGCATGGGACGGTGGCCCTGAAGAAAGTTCTGAGTTGGAGCTTTGGGGAAACCCTTTGCTCATACTCAAGTTGTGCTGGAACTTTAGTCCCAGAATCCAGTCCCTGATGACTTTTCTGTGTTGGAGTTTGTCTTGTTCAGTC
Organism: Zapus hudsonius; assembly: GCA_004024765.1. Classification (NCBI taxonomy): domain Eukaryota; kingdom Metazoa; phylum Chordata; class Mammalia; order Rodentia; family Dipodidae; genus Zapus; species Zapus hudsonius. The sequence continues at coordinate 32,805 of PVHP010000288.1, read as the reverse complement.
ATAGATTATTTTGTTAATTCCCCTCTGTTCTTGATTTACTCAGAAGGTTTAGGGAACATAAAACAAGATACATTCTCCAAGAGCCAGTCTTGCTGCTGTTAAGCCCACAGCACACCACTTCTGAGAGCTGTACCCTGCACAATGTCAACTTTAAAAGTTCTTAGAAGGCCTTTTATGAACTTAATTGAATTTTAAGTTTGCTCTTTTGAATTTCTCCGAAGAAGTGGAAGACTGTAAGAACAAAGCTGCCTGTGTGACAGACAGCTTCATTTAGTTGTTCAGACCTGCATGATTGCCTTGTGTGTGTGTTTATGTTGAATCAAAGAGGTACCACCTATAATCGTGTGGTGGTAGGGAGAAAAGAATAAAAACTATAATTTGATAACTCTCTAGTGTTTTCTTTTCCAAAATGAGATAGAACAATGATGCAGTCTTTGGAAGGATTTAATTTAGACTTTAGGAAAGTTGAGAATGTGGATGACCAAAAAAAGACCAGGAAAAATAATGAAGTTAATCCCAGATGTCAGTAAGCAAACACAAGGGAAGGATTGTTCAGGCTCTGGCAGATGACTGGAGGGGCTCCAGGGTGCATCTCAGCCCACTCCTCTTTTCCTAAATTGCTCTGGTCCATTCTAGGTGCTCAGCTGACATTTTGTTGAAGAAATGAATTTATTCCTGGTACATTCAGTGATTTTAAAATGATTGGATTCATTAGACTGACTTGTAACAAATGGGTAAAGGAATGGGAAGGGGGAAGTCGAGCAAGTGTTATGAAGGACCAGGAAAAACTAAGTCATCTTGGGGAAGTGAACAGCCATTGGGGAAGGCAGCCAGGGTGCCATCCTGGGAAGAACCCTGCTCCTCCCTGTGGCACCAAGCACGGCCTTAGGCGTCATCTCCTGGGAATCAGCAGCTACCTGGAGTTCAGGAAAGCACCGACTGTCTCTGATGGCTGGGTGGTTTGAGGAGACCAGGGGTGGAAGCATGAGATTTGTTTCCGCTAACACTTGTGATTTCCACCTGACCAGATCTCTGCACTTTTTGCTGTATTCTCTGTCTGGGAAGTAGTTCCCTGTACTCTGTGGACCTTCGTGCCTTGCGGAGAGTTTTAGATATGCAAGGTATGTGTACATACATTTTCAAATCTATCCCAGATCGTAATTCCATCATCTTCATGTACAGATCAGAGTCGTTACCTAACTTGGACAAGGTCACACAGCTAGAAGGTGTCATTCATTCATGAAATTCCAATGCAGGGGGCTTAGCTTAAGCTAGGAGCTCTTCTCCCTCACACCAGGCAGCACCCATAGGCCAGGCTGTCAAGGTAGCCGGGCTGGTCTTGCTCTATAGTTTTGGCATCAGAAAGACTTGAGATCAAATTCCCGTTCCTCTCCTACTAGCTACGTGACCCTAGGCAGCTTGCTGAATGCTTTCCAACTCATTTCCTCCCTGCTGATGGGAGTTCTAATTCCTCTTCACAGGATTGGTCCACCCCTCAATAAAGACCACACTGCTGCCAGCCTTGCATGGACAAGAGACCGAGTTAAGTCATTTGTGCAGGTCGTCAGGAGGCAGTGGTCCTCAGCTGGGGCAACTGTGTGTGTGCTTGCTCGAAGTCCTCAATGTGAGAAGAAGACACATCCTCCTGGTTCGAAAATCCCCAGTTGGTTAAGTTCTAGGAATGGATCCAATGTCCTCAAGGCTCCATTGCTTGCCTAAGAAAAGGCTCTCCTACTGCTTCTCCTGGGTGCTGTGAGGAGTCACTGGGAGTGTGCAGGTGACAGCTCTTGTGAAGTTTAAAGTTTCCTTTCTTAGTTCTCATTATTAGTATCCGTCTCATTATTTACAAATCAGGTCTCTCACCTTAGGTTTCTCCAATCTCCCCTAAAGTCTTTGTACCTTCTTCTACCACAAGCAGATCATAAAAGAAAAAAGGAAAGTTCACAAGCTTCCTGCTTCTCTGAGTCTCAGCCCTTCCCTACAGTCGTGTATTTAGGGGGATGTTTTATTGTGGGACCCTCGGCTCCTTCTTTTCACCCTGGCCAGGTCTGCTGCTGCTTCCTTTTGCCTGAAAAGCAAGTCGGGGGTGGGGGGGGGGTGGGGGGGTGGGGGGGGGGGGGGATGGGGAGCAGGTCTGTTTGCCAGCCTTCACTTCCTGGGCTATGGAAGGAAGGCAGCAAAGGGAGGGAGCTTGACGTCACACTCTCCCCAGCCTCTGGGAAGCACTTGGTATCATCCGAAGAGGCACTTTGGAAATAGTTGTCCAAAGTATGATTGAGGGGAATTGGTGGCCAGAGGGAGAAGGGCCAGATGTGGAGACTGATGGAAAAATCAAGAAGTGGAGCCAAAGCATTTTTGCTGTTCTCTCTCTGCTTTCAGACAGGTTAATGCCAGAATGCTCTGGAAGCTAGCTGGACTCAGTGAGGCCAGGCTCACAGCCCCAAGCACAGAAACCTCACTGTTGTTTTCATTTCTTTGTCTTGTAGCTGTTTGTACCAGCAACTCCTGGTAACAGTGGAGAAGATCCCCGGATCTGGAGGCTCGGCTTTTCTTCTAGAGGTTGCAAAGGGCTAGCACACTGTTTACAGCTCAATCTGGCAGAGTTCAAAGGAAGAACATTAATGTAACAGGGGAGGTTGGACACCTTCTCTCCCATAATTCCTTCCCTTTGAGTCATGACATTGGCAATGTCAAACGCAAGCCATGCCAATGAAAAATTGCCTTCCAGTTTCTTCTTCCGCCCAGAGCCCAGTACACCTTTAACCACGCTTTTTTTTTTTTTTTTTTTTTTTTTTTTTTTTGGCTTCTGAACCAGGCTCAAACCAATTTAGCTCTTTATCCTCAATGTATGCTGTTTGACATTTTGAGGGGCTTTATAGGCTGTCAATTTCCAGAAGGGTTTAAGGGTCTTTTAACAGTTCAAAATTAAATAAGGAAACAGTGAATGAAAATATAGCTTTATAAAATGACCAAAGAGGCGACAAGGCACCGGAGATGACCTGATTGTCATAGCTAGTCAGTTCACTGAACTCTGATTTTATTTGAGGTTGGACTAACATGGAACACGTGTTGGTCACACAGCTACCATTGCCCGGCTAGAGTGGGAGAGAGAGAGAGAGAGAGAGAGAGAGAGAGAGAGAGAGAGAGAGAGAGGAGAAAGAGAGAATTAGCTACTTTACTCATTGCTGTGACTAGCTCTCTGATAAGAAATTCCTCAATGAGGTAGGGCTTCTTCGGTCACAGTGGAGGAGATGACTTCATCATGATGGGAAGGCGTGGTGGCAGGAGCATAATTAGCTGGTCACATGCAGTCCACACGAGAAAGCAGAAAGTGATGCCTGCTGGTACTCGGCTTACCTTTTACTTTTTGTTTAGTCTAAAACCCTAGTCTGTGAAAAGGTGTCTCTGAGATGCAGAGAGAGCATTCCCAGCTCAGTTAACCCAATGTAGAAACTCCTTCGTAGACATGCCAGAGACTCACAGCTGATTCTAGAGCCTCTCAAGCCGACAGTGATTAGTAACCTTCACAAAGAAGCACGTATGATTCTTTATAGAATGGAGCCATAGCTCCCATGACCCTGTTCAAACAGTTTTGCATATCAACAACCAGAGAACCTCGCACCAGTATCCTTCTGTCCTGAAACCACATTGGGCCTTGGTTTCATGTCTGCCTTTGAAAGAAGGTATCTTACCTTCTGTCTGAAGGAATCCCTCCAGCAGCCCAGACACTATCCTTCCATCCCATTACCCCGCTTGCCTTTCCCAATTCAGTCCCTTCCTGGAAGCCTTCATCGCCATCCTGACCAGGACAGGCTCCATGTCACAGAGCACCTGGTGGTGCCTGCCTGCAGGTCATTCCCTCTGGCGCCATTACTTAGCGTCCATGTAACTCACTAGACAGAAGCTCAGGGTTGGCAGGACTGTCACGCGCTGTGTTCACTCTGGGCCCCTCAGCACCTCGCACCTTGCTGCACCACAGCTAGCTTACAAAGAAAGCTAGAATGATTCAATGCCAGAAATTCTTCTCAATGTTTGTATCTGATAATTCAGTTGAGCTTGAAAATAGCCCTTTGTCCCAGCTACTGTCATTTGCCTTCATCAGCAGGTGAGGAGTGCAGGAGGAACTCTGAAGAGCCAGGATGGAAGGAAGGTCGAAGGTGACCTCAGCCTGGCTCAGAGTGTGAGCCCCTCATCCCGTATTACCTAGCATGGAGGCAGCACCCACTTCAGTGTTTGTCTGAGTACATAATTCCCATCTTTGAAAAGCCATATTTTACTGAAAGGTGGCCACATAAACAAATAATCACACCATAACCTGATACTGATTTTGGTATCTTGTGATGCCAACACAGAGGAAGGAAACACAGACAGAGAAGGGTAAGGAAGTGCCTCATTCTGCTCAAGGAGTCAGGGAAGTACCCCCAAAGGAGTCTGCCTCAGAGACGGGCCCACAGGGATGAGGGAGGTTTTGTTCAATGGACACAGGGCAAGCATTCATTACATTTCAGGAAAATGAAGCAGCTTATGCTACTTGTTTGAGAAAGGTGACAAGGTGAATGTCCAGTGGATGATAGGATGTCTGCAACAGCGGAAAATGAGCCTCGAGAGCCCCTCTCTCGGTCTCTGGGCCATGCACAGAGGCATAAAGCAAATTCCTGATAATATAGATCCTTTTCACATCATTCCAGAATGTTCTCTTTTTAGTGACCAGGTTCCATGACTGGTTCTGACAAAAATGCTTTCTTTTGTTTCCCAAATAAGTTTTAGTTTATTCATCCTTTGAACACGCAGTTCTCTGTGTTCTGAGAATTAGAGAGAAGCTCAAGGCTTCTGAGAATTTCATCGGCCGCTTGGACAATTTGATATAAATATCTGTGGCATCTGGCTATTTTCCTGTCTTTCTGGCCTATATTGTCCAGGCTTCTGAGCCTTCTGAGTGGGTGGAGAAGGCTCCTCTCAGTTGGTTTCCTTGTGTTAAGTAGAAGATGTGAGCTGAGATTGGTTTGGAAACCTGCTTAGTTGGTGCCTTTTCTTCCTGAGGCCTGACCTGTTCCTTTCCCTAGACTTCCCTGGTAGAGAGCCCTTTGAGCTGCTTCCTTTGAAAATTTTGCTAAAATTTTCGACTGCCAAATATTTGAGAAAATTTCATCAGACACCAATCATGAGGGGAGAAAAAATGGCTGAGGCTTGAAGAATATGATTTTTAAAATCATTTTTATTTCTATATTAAAGTACATATCAAACTAGGATATGGTTGAGTAGTTGTGAGGAACAGTGTGTCTTACAGGGCTAAACTCCCCCTCGCCCTCAAGCAGGGATTTTGAGGGAGATTCTGAGGAATCTGTGTTGAAAACAAGCACCACTTTGGAGTGGGGGAGATGGATCTATGGGCAAGGTGGTTGCAACCCAAGCATGAGGACCTGCGTTCAGATCCCTAGCAGTCACGTAAAATGCTGGACATGTCAGTACACACATAAAGCCTCAGTGTTGATGAGAGAATGATAAGAAGATTCCAGGCTAGGTTATCTAGACCAGCTGGTGAGTTCCAAGTTTAGTGAGAGACCCTGTCTGAAAAAATAAAGTAGAAACAATTCAAGACAGCATATGACATTGACCTTGGGCTTCCACTGGTATGTGCACACATGTGTAACCATATACACATATGCACCCACTCACATAGGACACTCATGTACAACACACACATATGTGGGGAAAATAAATCAAAAAGTTCTACTTTTCAGGTAACTCTGAAATGCAACTGTTTCAGCTAGTTTTCTGATGCTGTAACAGAATACTACAGGCTTGACAATTTACAAAGAAAAGTTGATCTAGCTGGAGACTAGGCATTCCAAGGCACAGTAGCTGCCCTAGTGAGGGACTCATAGCAGAGAAGGTGAAAATGAGCATGCGCACAGGTGAAAGCACGAGGAGTGGGCTCTTTTCTCACCACCCATTCTCTTATTCCCACAGTGATGCGCTCTGCCACCAGAGTCAGTCACTTCCCAAAGTCTGACCTCCTCATCAGAGTCATTGGCAAAGAAACTTCATTGTGAATCTCACGGGGACATTCAAGCCACAGGACAGGCCTGGATGAGGTCCTGTTGAAGGTGGAGGTTATGAGAACACATAATTCCTGCTTTTTGTCTCGCCACCAGCACTGTGTGCTTCTCTGCGGTCATTCACCAGATCCCCATGGAGCTGGGGATGCAGGGCACCCTCGCACGGCCCTCATAGAGCTTACATTCAAACCAACAGGTGAACTAATAGTACTGCTGCTCATAGGGAGGAAAAAATATGACGGTCGATATTTTTATTGACTTACCTTGCACTGTTTGTGTTCTGGTGCACGGTAGGCTTGTGGATGTCTTCATAGGTGTGATCATGGGTGGCATGTCACAGCATATGTGTGGAGGGAGGTCATGGGGCAACCAGAACACCTCACCTTCTACCTTGCTGGAGGCAGAGTCTCTCATTGTTCACTGTTCTGTTGGCCAACAAACTAGCCCAGAAGCTTTCAGAAGATTCTGTTGCCTTGGGCTCCCTTCTCATCATAGGTGTGTGTAGGTCATGGAACCCACCTCCTTTATCACCCTGCTTGTGCATCCTGACTCAAGGCCTCACACCTGCATGGCGAGCACTTGACCCACCCAATCGTCTCCACACCTTACCTTGTTGTCATCTTTTCTTAGCTGTCCTGGCATCCTCAGCACAAATCACTCAGTCAGTAGGTACATGCTGAGATCATGCCTTTATATATTTATGTTTAAAATTTCTCATGCTTATATTATATTTCCAAAGAAGCTTCCAGAATGTCTCATTGCTTAGGCTTGTTTCTGTAGGAGCAATGTTTTTCCACTCAGAATGCTCCTCCCCTTGGAAAGCCAGGGAAGGTGGGCCTAAGCAGTAGGAAGCAACTCAAGACATCAGAGTTTCAGGATGTGATTGTTTGCAACTGAAATTTGAAGATGATTTCGAACTAAGAGGCGGGGAGTCAGCAGTCTGATATCTGAGAAGTACAGATGTCACCATGTCTCTCCAAGGAGCAGTCAGGAGGGGGACAGGACAGAAAAGAGGGTGGAACCTCTCCGCAGGTCCAGTGGCAGCTGCTCACACCAAGGAATAGGAAGTTACCACAACTCAAGGTGTGAGGCAAGGCAGGATGGACAGACCCCAAGCAAACAGCCAGCCCCTGCAGGTCATGCAAACTCCCATCCTGCCTTGTTCCCTTCTGACAAATCTTGGTTTTGCACCTGCCTGTGGTCTCCTTGGAGGATCTGCTAATGCCCTGTGGAAAATCTTTTATGATCATTGATTTAAAAAAATATTTATTTTTAAAAATAAAATATTTAGTTTTTAAAACAGGAGTCTTGGGGTGGGGAAGGGTGGATGATTCTGACCCCCAACTATTCTAAAACCTCAAGAACTCTACACCCTGACAACAGCCAAATTGGCTTAGCTAGACCTTTAAGAGCAAAAAATAGTTCTTCATTGTCTCTGATGCCCCAGCTGGGTTTCTGGGCTATTTGGGAACAGTAATGAAATCACATGTTTCTTTATTTCACTGGGAAGATCCTGTCCCTGGGTCTGCAGCCCCGAGGCTCTGCTTTGCTGTTGGAGAAGAACAAATGTAAATAACTTAAAGCCTTATCCCAATAGTATGTCCCTCACTTAAGCTTTGTTCTGTGTAAATTTTCTCAGGCCTAGAAAGGTTTGGCTATGGCTTAGTATAAATGACTGTTTTATTGTCGGAGTCCAGCCTGGGCCGAGTTCCCCAGACATTGGCTAGCTCGTGGGTGGTAGTTTGGCTAAAATACACTAATCAAACACTTCTTCATTCGCCAGAACTTCTATTCGGATGAAAATTGTTGAGCAATCAAATTGTGAAAAAGGTTTATACCAGCAACAGACACGTCCCCAAGTGTGCGCAGATGGTCCACATTAGACCACCTAAGGAGGTGGTGTAGGAAACCTAGAAATTACAAGGAGAAAACTGGATACTGAGAGAACAATGCTGGTCCTATGGCTGTGAGCTAGGCATCCCAGAAGAGATTCCTAGAGGGAGACATGGAAACACATCACATTTCCTTCCTCCAATCCTTTCCCCAGCTCTACCATAAGAATTTACAAGCCCACAGTATTTGATTTACAAGCCCATTGAATCAGCCCATGTGATGACATTTTCTTTGAAAATATTCTAGTATTTTTTTTCCATCTTGATTTGAGACAGGGTCTTGCTATATAACCCTGGATATCCTGGAATTTACCATGTAGGCCATGCTAACCTCAAACTTGTGATTCTTTGGCCTCTGTCTCCTAAGCACTGGAGTTATGGGTGTGAGCCACCATGCCTGGATCAGTCTAATCCACCAAGTTCTTTACCACTGAGTTATTCCTCAGCCCTGCCTTCTTTATTAATGTGCTTAAAGAAGTATTATAGAAACATTCTACCTAATAAAATGACTCTATCTATCTATCTATCTCTATCTATCTATCATCTATCTAAATATCGGTTTTCTTCTAGATAGATTTCCAACTATGTCAGCAGCATTAATTAAATAAATACTCCTTTCTCCCATTGAATTAACATGTCCATTTTGTCATAGATTAAGTTTCCATATATGCTTGGTTTTTTTCTGAACTCTATTCTATTTAACTAGTCTGAGCCAATACCATAATATTTTGATTATAATGGCTTTATGACAAGGTGATATCCTTATGATTCTCTTCCCCTTTCCTCTTCCCTTTCTCCTTTCTGTCCTGACATTTTTTCCTTTCATGAGAAATTCAAACTTATTTCATGTATTTACCAAAAATACATGATTCATATTATATCTATATATTTTCATATTATATTCATATTGTATATAGGATTCATATTAATTTGCATTAACTTTGAGATGATTGTTACAGCAAATATTTCTACTGAGAATATGCTATTTTTTGTTTTCATTTGTTCCACATCCTTCAACAAGATTTCACAGTATTCTTTGTTATTGACTCTGTATCTCATTAAGTTGATTTGTGGGCAGTTTAGATTTTATTGATATTGTGAATTTTATTGGTATTGTGAATAGGTCGTTTGTCAAGCTGACTTCTAAGGCCTAATTTATAATGGCTTGATCTGTCCCCTAACATTACCATGGCTCCAGTGCTCCTGGTGACTCACAGACAGCCTCACCTGCCTGGTTTGCCCTGGCCATGACCGGGAGGCCCTTGCTTTCTTCCTCTCCTGAAAGCCTCCCTTTAGCCAAGGAGGAAGGCCTTACCCTAAGCACAAGCCCATCTGTGCCAGCCCACCCTCTCCAGGAGCATCCAGAGTTGCCTGTTTTCTAGTTGCCCCAGAGTCTAATTCCATGCCTCATCTGGTCACTTTTTCCAGAATGGCTCAGCATGTCTCAGAATGTGCTTCAGCCAAGCTTGCTCAGCTCTCCCTGTGCCCGGCCCTCCTTCGGGGCTTTTCCAGACTTGCTGGCATGGCGGCAAAGGCCAGAACAGCTTCCTCTTCTCTAGCAGCTCAAGCCCACACTTCACTCCCTGTCTGAAAGGAATGCAGTTTTTCCCAAGTGTTAACTTTTTCTGTTTCACATCTGCATTTTTAACTCCCATGAGTCTGTGATGGTTTGAATGAAATGTCCCCCAAAGGCTTGTGGGTTTTGAATACTTGGTTGCCAGTTGGTGGCATTTGGGAAAGTTGTGGGGCCTTTGGGAGGTGGATCCTTGCTGAAGTAGGTGTGTCATTTGGGTAGAAATTGAGATTTATTAGTCTATCCTATTGGGTGTTCAGAGCCAGCTTAGTTAAGACTACCTCCTTTCCACTTATGTGGAGATGTGACCCAGGCTTTCTGCTCAAGCCTGTCACACCTGTCACACTCTTCCCTCTATGATGACATTTCCACTCAAAATTGTAAGCCCAGGGCTAGGAAGATTGCTCAGTGGTTAAAGTTTCTTGTTTGCCAGGTCTGCTGGCCTGGTTTGATTCCCCAGTATCCACAAAAAGCCAGATGTACCAAGTGGCACATGTCTCTGGAGTTTGTAGTGGCAGAAGGTTCTGGCACACACACACACACACACACACACACACACACACACAATCTCTCTGTCAGAAAATAAATAAATATGTTTTTAATTGTAAGCTGAAATAAACCCTTTACTCCAGTAAACTGCTTCTGGTCATGTATTTTATCCCAGCAACGAGAAGAAAATTTATATACAACCCAGAAAGCTCTATTTCATCAGAAAGTAATTTTGCTTCTTTAAATAAAAACTTGAAAATTTGGTTGAGTTTTCCCAGATTAAAGAAAGAACTGTCCCAGAGAGATTAATCCCCATATATCACAACAGTACAAACATCCAGACCCCTGAACAGCACAGTTTCCCTTATTTCTATTAATCTGGTCAAGGTTTTAAAACCTAAACCCTGACCTCCCTGAGCTCACCTGCAGTGAGCTGTGTGCTTGTGCTCTCTCGGGCCATCTCTCCTGAGGAGCCACCAAGTAGCACAAGGAAGCCAAGCACCTTCCACACTTGCTCAGGGGCCGCTGAGCCTTTCCAATTACATCCTGTGATGATGCAATCTGTGGGACCTCACGTACATTATCCAGTTTAGGTCTCTGACACTCACAGTAAGTGATGGTGATGAAACTCAAAGCCAGTTTTGACTCCATGGTTGGAGCACTTACTTGTCATTTTTTGCTTTTGTGATATTGAGGATCCGAACTTGGGCCTTGCCCATGCTAGACAAGTGCTGTCCCCTGGCCCTTGTCGGCTTTTAATTTTGAGTCAGGGTTTAAGTCAATCACTCAGACTGGCCTTGAATTTGCAACCTTCTTGCCTCAGCCTCCTGAGTAGCTGAGATTACCAGCCTGTGCTCTAGGCCTTCATTGCCTTAATATGTCTCTAGCGATAACAGTTCATCTGAGGACCCAGTCTAGACACTTCTCCCTGGAGTTTGGACTGAGTGCCTTGAGAGAGGCCTGTGGCATATCCTACAGTCTTCCATTTCCCCTGTTTATCAGAGAATGCCACTGACTCCCAATGTTTCTTCTGTGATATTATTAACAGGTTCTTTATTCCATTTAATCATTTCTATTGTACAGTTTAATGTCTGAAAGCTCTGACAATAGGAAGCCATGGAAGCCAGGTATGGAAGCCCATGCCTGTAAGTAAGCCCAGTGCTTAGAACACTGAGACAAGATATTGCTGGGAGTTCTAGGCCAGTATGGTATCCATAGCAGGACCGTGTCTCAAGGAACAGAAGAGAGACCAGGAGTTAGGGCAGGCTGTTTTGGTGTACTGTACGATGCTTAGATGGGAAACTGCTGCACTTCCCATCTCATTTCAGGGACAGAACAACTCACCAGAAGCAGCTCATGAGACGAAAGGGTTTATTTCAGCTTGCAGGCAGAACCATCAAGTGTCACATCCTGTCCCAGCAACAAGAGAAGGAAGTAGTCTGAGGGAGTTAACTCTGAACACACAGTGGGTGAACTAATAAACCTCAAGGCCCACCCCCAGTGACAAAACCTCTTCCTCCTAAAGGCCCCATAACTTTCCTAATTGCCACCAGCTGGGGTCAAGTATTCAAAAAACAGGAGACTATGGGGGGAACTTTACATTCAAACCACCACAGGAACTAAGCATGATGGTTGATAAGCAATACCTGCTGTCACATTGAATTAACAGCTGATCATTTCATCATTTTTCTTCATATTTAAGTCACAGCATGATAAAAACGATTTATACCAACACTGAGCTCTCCCCAAAGTTGGTTGTCTTGGTAAGGGCATTACTTGGAGAAACACGAGCATACAGTGGCACTAGGTCCTTTCCTGCACTGGAGAGCAGACATTGTCCCAGTTTGTAGACGAAGACACATCCACTCCAGCAAATACACGGATTGCCCATATGAATAATAGAGGAAGTCACAGTGTCAGATGTGGTGGATTGAATGTAAAATATCCCCCCAGTAGGTTCGTTCATGTGTTTTGAGTATTTGGTCCTTGGTGGGTGGCAATTTGGAAGAGTTGTGGAGCCTTTGGGAGGTGGTGCCTTGCTGGAGGAGGTGTGTCACTCACATGGACCTTGGGGTACTGAGTGTTCAGAGAGAGCTCACTCTTGCTGCAGCCTCCCAGCTGATATGATGAGATGTGATGCCTTGCTTCCTGCTCTGCTGTGCCTGCCATGATAAAACTTCCCTTAAAAAGATAAGCCACAATCAACCTTTCCTTTCATAAACTACTTCTTGTTGGCTATTATCTCCAGCAATAAGAAGGTAACTACTACACAGAGGCAAACCCTAGGAATGTTTTCTAGAGTTTTTTTTTTCTTTCTTTGGAAGGAAACTATTTCATATTCTTAGTAGAAAATGTTATTGTTATATGTCTCATCTAAGGCCAATTATATCCAACTGTAAGGATTTTAAAACAATTCTAAGGAAACCAGTTTCAACAAGTTTTGTAAGACAGGCAGCATCTGAATTATATTTAGCATGAAGGTTAGATAATGTTTTTAAAGTCATTTGAGTCATTTGTAACAATGTACTCTGCAGTTGAAGCTGAGGAGAGGTTGGGTGGGGGGATGAGAAGCAGGGGTCAGGGAAGGGAGAGGTAGCCCAGGTATTTTCATCAGAGATGAGGAGGGGGGTGGCGGGGAGAGGGAAGACTTGATAATGTTAACAATCTTGGCTGTATGAGAGCTACTTTATTTCACCTAAGGAAACATGGGTAATTTAAACACCAGGCTTCTTTGGGTTACAATTATATTAATTTAGTGGAGATATCACTGGTTGCTTGTGTTGAATAGTAATTCAGATGGAAAGTTATAAATGGTTTGGATTAGTCAATTTATGAAAATTGACTGAATAAACTCACTGAATTTAATTTGTTATATAAAGAAAATCTTCAAAACACTTATTTATTCAAGCAATTTGTGTGTGTATGGGGGGAGGGATAAGGCAGTGGGGATACAAAGGAGAGTGACACATAGTCCCTTGTCCTCAAAGGCCAGAGTGTATATGTGGGCATGGAGGCTGAGGACAATGCATGCTGGCGTTGAAGATTCTATGTAAGGATGGAGTGATGGAATCAGGTGCAGAGGGAGAGAGGACTGGAAATATACACGGAGAGAAGAAGTGGCACTGGCTGTAGGGATGGGAGTGAGACAGGCTTCCTTGAGGGGTTAGGAAAGGAGGGGGGACTAGAGGGAATTCTGGCCAGAGCGCAGTGTGCTAGCAGAGCCTGGAGGTAAGAACTAGCATACTGGCTGGCAGTGAACTCTTCGGCATTACTTTTCCATAGGCTGTGTGAATTGTGCTCTAAGAAATTGATATGGGGCTGGCTATGGGATGGAACTTGTATAGGATGGCTGTAAAATTTATCAACCACACTGAACACCTTTGAGAATGCAAAGAGCGTGCTTTGCAGCAAAACCCCAAGTGCAGACAGGTGAACCTGGCCATGGCCCTCCCTATAGACAGATGTTTCATGGCTCAGTTTCCCTTTTAATAAGGGGGATACTGAGGACTTGTCAGCAAAGAAATGACATGAGATTTGAACTTGAGATGGATCATTTTCTGTAGAGGGGGCCAAGAAGAAGATGCATGGAACACTGTATTCTCCATGGGCATCCACCCATCTCTTGCTGGAGAGTTGCCACGTATGGGCACCAAAAGGGGGGGTAGGCATCCAATATGAACAATTCTAAAGAATCTCTCTCTCTTAGTGAGAATGAACAGCAATAATAAACAACAAGCAAATAATTGTAAATTATTATGTGACAATGGTATGAAAAGGAGGGATCATCACAGGAGGCAAAGAGGTCAGAAAGGAGCAGAATACCCGAGGAAAGAACATTCTGGAGAGAAATAAGACATGCAAAGGCCATGTAGTGAAATATCCTGAAGGCTTAATAACACCGAAATAAAAGGAACAGGAGTTCACATAATTGGCATGCAGTAAAAATTTCATTATATGGCAACAGAAGAGTGTGTGCCAACTTCATCTCTCCCCAGAATTGCCCAACATTCAGTGTGTCCCACTCAGCTCCTCTGACCTAAGGTATTCTTCATGGTAAGTAGCTATGCTGAGAACACAGATTCCATCCTATGAGGAATTCAATAGCCCATGACTCAGTCCATCCACTCTGTTGTCATGTATATCCTTCACACTCCTTCCTTATTTGCTGAACCAGTAGTAAACTGAAATGAGATCACCCCAACCCCCCTGATGTTGATTCATGTCCCCTTTGAGTCTTCAAACCCACACATGCCTTTGTTCACTGGTGTGGCTTGAAAAGATGGTAGCCAGTTAGAGGAAGTGGAAGGTCAGTGTGGTTTTGAAGAAGACAGCAATGTGATCTGAGAGAGAAGACGGAGCAGCCAGTTCAGAGAGACACGCAGGGCCAGGCTCTCGGGCTTTGACGCTGTCAACGTGCACGTTTATACCCTAAGAATGATAGAAAGCTAAGGATGACTTTCAGATCTTCTAGAAAGAAGAGCTAAGTACTGGGTAAGAATAGAAGTTGAAAACCCAGTAGAGGTCATGATATAGCCCAATAGAGATGGTGGTACTTCCACTGGAGGAGATTGGATAGGAGCATTGTGTATTTCACAAACACCCAGCTGTTCCTTCGCATTTCCCAGTGTTGGAGTTGAACATGAAGCGGCCCCATAGCCTCGTGTACTGAACACTTGACCATGACTAGCTAGTGGAGCTATTTCCAGAAGTCGAGGAACCTTTACTGGGTGAGCCTTAGGTAGAGGAAATAGGTCACTGGGGGTGCGCCTTTGACGGCTGTAGCTGGTCCCTCCTCGGCCCTTCCTTGCTCCCCTCTGCTTCCTCCCCGCCTGTGATGAGCTGTTTCTGTCATGCCTCTTCCACTGTGATGGATGCTGTGCCTCACCATTGGGCCAGTATCCTCAGAGTCATAGACTAAAAGTTCTGAAACCATGCATCAAAATGAATCCTTCCTTTTTAAGTTGTTTCTGCCAGATGTTCTGTAATAGCTGATGAGAAACTAACATACCCAGCATAACTTGGATTAACTTGGCTATATAACTAGCTCCAGCCAAAGACATTAAATCAGAATTCAAATGTGTCACTTCTAGTCAGAAGCATCAGGTGGGTCACCTCTGTCACCCTACCCTTGCTGTAGTGACTTTAGCCAACCCAGGTTCCAGACGAAAGAGTTCAAGAATGGAAAAGGCACATTCAATTTGTGATGTTAGTGGGAATAAACTTTTACAGTAGTTTGGTGGCTGAATTGTTACTGAAACATAGACTAGCTTTTTTGAATGATATAAACAGTAGGTGATAGAGACCAATAAAGCAGGTAGATTTGACTGAGAGGCATTTTGTATGTTGTATCAATTAGCTTTGGAGATGAATTTGTGAGGAAGAGAAGGCAGACAAGAATAAATCTGCAGTTTAGGGATAATTGTTTAAGTGTATAGAGGCACTGAACACCGAGATGGAAGAGAATCCAATTTGTAAATACACATGATATGTGTTCATCCCATCTTCAGAAGGAACAGTGGGAAGAATCCCAGGATCTCAGGTAAAAACCAATACTGGCTTGTTTTCAATAAATCTCCATTCTTTGCAATTGACTACTAGTAATTAGCTGTGATCTTCGCCAACTTGCTTCATTTGAAGGGATCTCAGTGACTGGCGTACAAAAGGAGAGGAAGGAATGTGTGAGCATTTCAGAGATTTTCTTGAAATCTGGAATTGGGGTGGTGTAATGTCTGGTCAGAGATGAGGACTCTCGTGGGGAGCTGGGTAGTTCCTGGAACATGAGCAGCGATGATGCACAGCATATTGTTGGGTATTTGTAGATGAAGTTAACAAGGAAAGTTTGCTGAGCTGTAATATCAGTTTCTATCTTTTGTTATCAACTTCTGAACTTAAAAAAAAGCCTATTCCTCCCGTTTTACATTTGTGAAATATTTGCAAAACAACAACCATTTGTTACCCTCAGTTTTTGTGAAGTGGAAACAAGTGTGGTTTAGCTGGGTGCCTCTGGCCCCAGGTCTTTCACAGGTGCAGTCAGGCTATCTGAGGCTGTGGATTCATTACTGTTCTCGTGTCTAGAATCAAATACCTGAGAAGTCAACTTGACAGTGTGCTGGTGGGACCCTCCACCTCGTCACAGCTCAGGAGAAGAGGAAGCAAAGAACACACTGGAATGGGGGCTGGGCTAGAAAACATCAAGGCCCCCTTCCCGAGTGACCCACTTTCTCTAGCTAGGCTCTCCCTCTTAAAGGTTATACAGCCTCCTAAAACAGTGTCACCAGCTGGGGACATAAGCCTGTGAAGGGCATTTCATGCCCATACATCCCATGCTGCAGCCTCACTAATGGGCGCATGTGCTTCCAAGTTTATTCCTATGATTGTTGACAGGCTGCCAAGGTCTGTTGCAAAGTCCATTTGCATGAACCTGGACACAGAGCTGCCTCATAACATGGCAGCTCTGTCCCCTAAGAAGGACCATATAGAGACAGAGGGAGTGTCAATAAGAAAGCCCAAGACAGAGTGTGAAGTATTTGTGTAATCTTGTTTTAGAAAATATTCTTGGGCTGGGGAGGGTAGTTCAGCTGGTGAAGTGCTTGCCTCATAAATATGAGTACCTGAATTTGATCACAAGAACTCATGTAAAATGCCAGGCTTGGTGGTATGTGCTTATAATGCCAGCTCTGGGGAGGTGGAGACAGGAGGATCCCCCAAAACTCACTCACCAGCCAGTCTAGCCTACATGGTGAGCTCTGGGCCAATGAAGGAAGATCCTATCTCAAAACCAGTGGATGGTGTTTCTTAGAATGTCAACCAACATGATCCTCTGACCTCACCATGCACACATGTGCTCGTACACACATGTGCACACACATGCTTGTGAACATTTACACATTCACACAAAAGAAGTCATCATTCTTCTGTCATCTCTGATCTGCTGCATTCTATTTATTGGAGGAGGGGGCCATGCCACAGCCTGAATACCAGAAGGTGGGGATCTTTGAGGATTAGCTTAGTAACTGCCTACCACTTCAGTGACTTGGCTTACATTCAGGGAAGAATTTATGAACCTGTTTGGCCAGAGAAAAGTGCTGTAGTTTTCCTTTCATCAAAGGAAACCACCTACAAGCCACCAAAATCACAGCATTTGCTGCTTCTGGGGTGGATTACGTAAATTCCTGGCTCATTGGCATTTTAAGTAATTTGTCTTCAGCTAGTCTCTCCAGAAACTAGAGAGCTGGAATTTCCCTACCCAAACCTACTTGCCCACAGGCCACAGTTTGCTATTTCTAGATTGTTTTTTTTCTTTCATGGTACCAGAACTTTCAGGTCCAGGGTCCTGCCTGGGAGCTTGGCACAGAGGGTTCTGTGGGACCCTCGGCATTTACTACTGGCTTAGCGAATGGTGTGGGCCAGAGGCTTGTCATGAGCTGACATTGTGACAAAAGAATGATGACACGTTACCCTCTGCAGTTTCCTTTCCCTTTTTTGCTTTATAATATAACTAGCAGTGGTGATAAGCCTTGGAGTTGTGGAGAGTGAAAGCTCAGGGAAGAATCCTGATTCTGTCTCTGTAACCTTAGCTAAGCTTTCTGAAATGCAACTGCTCATTTATAAAGAAATGATCAGTGCCTACCACAGGGGGTCATCAACTTAATTCAGGGAAAGAACTTAGAGTACCAGGTACACAGAACCAGAAAATTATTATTACTATTCTAACTCTCCCGTCCCAAAGGTGTCTGCTCTGTCTGAGTGTCACAGCAGAGAGAGCTCTGCGGAGCCAGCCAAAACAATGGCTCTCTCCTCCTTGCTACTTTCTGGTTGTTACCATCAACCACATGTCACCTCTTCCTTGTCTCTCTCTTTTATTAGCTCTGGTTCTTTTTGGTAGAATGACCTGAAATTAGAATTAGAATTGTTCTTTGTGCTGAAAAGTTGTCTGAAAAGAAAGAGAGAGGGAAAGAGAGAAAGGTCTCTCTTCTCTCTGGTGAAAAATTCTTTCTCTTCTAAAGACCTATTTTAACCTATTTAAACCTATTTCCTTCTCCCCCTGAAGTCTTGAGACAAGCACTCTACCACTGAACTTCATTCCCAGCTAAAACCGACTTTGAATGTCACCATTTAAAGTCCACTAACTTCTCCATTTTCATAAACAACTGAATGTCTTTCCTTTGAGGCATCATACACATCACACTGAGCCAACGTGATCCTCTGACCTCACCATGCACACATGTGCTCGTACACACATGTACATACACATGCTCGTGAACACATACACATTCACACAAAAGAAGTCATCATTCTCTGTCATCTCTGATCTGCTGCGTTCTATTTATTGGAGGAGGGGGCCATGCCACAGCCTGACTACCAGAAGGTGGGGATATTTGAGGATCAGCTTAGTAACTGCCTACCACTTCAGTGACTTGGCCTTTGGAAAAGAGTGACTGTTGCTACACAAGTGAAGTTTCCTATGTCCTCATTTCACAAACCTGCAAATCCTGTGCAGAAAAGGGAGGTCTCACTAGACAGCTTGCCCTCCTAATAAGATGGTAACTTATCAGTGACCTTGAACCAAAGGGAATTCCCTGAAGGTCACTGTTCACATTAGGAAGATGACCCATGTGAGTCGTGTTAGGGCTTCTGATTGGAACCAGGGTACAATGTGAGCTCAACATCTAGGCTCCAAAAGGCTTGAATGTCTCCATGCCCCAAACTAGAGAAGGTCTTTTAGCAGAACAGCCGGGCTGTTGATAAAGAAAGGAATGAATGCTTCCCAAGGAGAAATTTCTGGGACACCAAGCAAAAGAAAAGTAGAAAATAGGACAAACAGAACAGTCCAATCAGATTGTGAGCTCAGCTCTCTCTAGCCTGCAGGCACTTTATGTGCAAAAGTTATTTATAAAAAAATGTGAAAGAAGCAGTAAATAAAACCAATGGCAATGGCATATTGATGAAAAACAGTCCAACATTTACCATAAGGATTTTACAGACATGATTAGTAAACATTTGTCATGATTTTTAAAGCATAAAATTTAATGTTTCTTTCAAGTTGGGCTCTTGCTAAACTCTGTGGCTGTGGGCACTGTGCTGTCTTGCCTTTCTTCATGATGGCACTGTTCCCTTAGCTGTCAGGAGTGTTACCTAGTGACCCATCACAGCTGAGTGAGGAAACACCCTTAGTTTGGTGTAGATGTATCACCTAAAGTTAAGCCTTTTCCCCCCAAGAGTAGGTTGCATTTGAAGGCCAGCTGACAAAAAAACACATTAAATTAACTTCCCAATGGGGGATAGCTCTTAACACAATCAGACTTCAAATCAAAATGAGAATTAAGTGAGATCACAGAGTTGAAGTCATTACATTGTGTCAGGCACAGTGCTTAGTAAATGATAATAATTAGTAGTAGTAGTTAGCCAAGCCTAACCAGAGATTTTAGCATGGTGGACCTTTCCCTGAGCTTAGAGCATTTAAGCCCACCCAATGGAGAAATGTGGACTGCAGAGTTGTAACTAGCAAGTGATGGCCAAGGAGAGAGACAACATTCTGGGTGACATTATAACCTTGTTAGTTCTGTCATGGTCGTGCTATTGCTTAGACAATAAGCAGCTCACTGCTGGAACTGTAGCATCTTCAACAGCAGATAGCCTTTACTCTGCTACTTGGTTCAGTTGAGTGGGGTTTCCCTGGCCCTCAGTTCAGGGGTTTGTATGTAGGGTATGGGCTCTAATAATTGCTTATTAACTATTAACATTTGGTTGCTAGAAAAACTGATGTGTCCATTTCAGAGGCAAATAATGAACACAGCTGTTGATTATAATGAGGAATAGTTTGTGGACATCAGTAGTGTGTTCTGGGCTTCGTTTAATTCATAGAACGTTAAGGCTTGTGCTACATTCAAAAGCTCCATTTGAGCCTTTCCAGTTGAATTAAAAATTATTTAATAAAGCAATCCACCTTTAAATGGATTCTGCCCATGCAAGAAGATACATTATATGTGCCTCATCTGATGAAATAGCTGATGGATATCCCATGTCAGGAGCTAACTCTCTCAGCATCAATGGAAACAGCCAATGACACAAAATGACTGCCTGTCCCCAAGTGATAGGTCCAGAGACAGGTGGCCTGACAGGTTTCTTCACAAGACTAGATTAAACCAGTTAAATTCCTCTGAGTCTGTGGATGTATTTTGGTTGCAGCTAGCTAGGAAAATCAGGCAGCTTATTGAGTGTCTACTTCTTTGCCAACCACATTCACTGTGCGAGGCAAAGAGTGGAGAGAAAGTTCTGATATACACCATGGGAAGGGAATTCTAAGAAATAATGTTACATGCACGATGCTATACAAGTTTCTTATTCTTGTAAAAGAAGAACAGAGAGCTGCTAGGCATTAAGTGTTGGAGTAGATGGGGTGAGGGATTTCTTCTATTTGGGCACTATTACCATTTTTGTGGGACTGGGATGATGCTGTGTAGTGTACAACACTTATACAGTAGCATCCTCCACCTGTTCCTGGTGGTGATAACCACAGATGTCCCAGTCATTTTACTGGAAGGAAAGCAGCCTCAGTGGAACAGAGGAGATGGGAAGTGAAGCGGCAGAGAAACCAGAGCGAATGCATGCTCCATGCTGTAGTGTTTACCCCTTTATCCACTCATCTAATCACTTAGTAATTCAAAACAGTGAGTGTTAATGAGTATTTGATATGTGCCAGCCATGTCATGTGCCAGCAGGTGGAAATCTCCACTTTGCGTGGCTCTCATCTAATGTGGGGGATAAACTGAATAAATCAGTACATAGTAGATTTGAAGGGAATCAGGATATGGGGGAAAGAAGAAGATACAAAGAGCATAGGGATTTTACCATTGGAGGGTAGTAAATTGCTTTGAGTGTATGTGTGGTATACATGCATATACAAATGTATGCATACATGTGTGGGTGCATTGTGGAAGTGTGTGTATGAGGGTGTCATTCCTTGGGCAGGGCTTACCTTTTTTAATACAGAGTCTCTCATTGGCTTGGAATTTGCCAAGTAGGCTAGACTAGCCAGCCTTCCCAGAAGAGGGATTGCAGGCACGCTACCTTGTGACAGGCTTTTATGTGGATTTTGAGGATCTGAACTCAGGTCCACATGCTGGTTCGTCAAGCACTTCACTGACTGAGCCATCTTTTCAGCCCTGATAGTAATGTTTAATAAGGGTAGTCATTTTTAAGAATGACCATGGTTTTTCAGGAGAGTAAATTTTATATAAATAGAAACATTACAGATTTACACATCATTAGAAAATACAGTCTTTTTATTTCTATGAAAGGATCGACTTATCTCTGCTCAATCATATAAATTTATACTCATGTCTTATAGTTCATGAAGATAGAGCAAATATAAAATGGCTCTTGCCTTCAGCATCGTGGAAAAGCCAGAAAGCATTATGCCTGACCCCAGTGTGATGTTCAGTCTTACCTGCAAGGCTCTCCCAGGTGTGTTCTTACAAAGCTGTAATTTCAGTGGGTGTGACAGAGGCATAATGGATGTGTGTGCAAGCAACTGAGCAAGCTTGGGGTGGTAGAAATGGGAGCTGGCATTTGAGATGAGCCTGGAAAGATGAAGAGCTTACTGGGAAAGAAATATCAGGAAATGATTCCAGCTAGGCTGTGAAGAAAATCGGAATGATGCCCATAAGGATGAGTCTCCCCAGTCCATTTAGGCTCACGATACCTAAGTGGTCTTCCTGCTCCTTCCTGGGTCTCAGATCTGGAATCACCCAGGTCCAATTCCTATAAGAGGAGGTGTTAGGTGGTATGCAGTCACAGCTCCTTCAGGGTGGAGGAGTCTATGATCCTTTGCTCCCATGATTTTCTTCGAGCTCCTGCTCCTCCCCAGGAAGATTTCTGTCTGGCTTCAGTTGAGCATTTCCCTTTCCTGTCTTATCATGGGTGGATTATTATGTTCACAGGCTCATTACACGAAGTAAGGTCAACATGTTCATTGCCTGTTGTTCACTTGCCACGCTGCTGACCTTTGCCCAATACCAATTTACATTTTGGAGTATGTCTGCTTAGTGAATCTTTTTAAATGTTGAGGGGGGCAGTGAATACACCTCTCTGGGATTTGTGGCAGATCCCAATTACCAGTTAGTTGAGGAAGGGTAAGAATCAATACTTTCCACCAAGGCCTTATAATATAGTAGGGAAAGGAAACAAGTACACATTAATTTTCAATCATGAGATATTTAAATAAAAAAAAACAATTGGAAGAGTAAAATGATGCAAAGAACTATGCATACCTTCCTTGAAGCACATGGTGAGAGAGCATTTACTTTGTTTATCCTGATTGGATGGTAAGCAACCATGGATTCTTTAATGGTGAAAGAAAAAGGTATAATTCTTTCAAACTTGTCTTCTCCATGGAAAGAAATCAGAAAAAGAGCATCTGTCTTGGTACAGGAAAGTTCAGGAGGAGGCACTTCAGTAAACTGTGTGCCTACAATGCTTGATTCATTCAAGCTTTACCACAGGCTATTTCATTTCTTCCATATTTTAGTCAATGGCATCACAGCCTTTAGGCTACAGAGCACTGAGCGGGACTGACAAATATCTCTTAAACAGTCTCTACTTTCCAATTCCTTGGTCTTGTCTCAGATTAGATGGTCTCTTTCTTGGCTGTATGCAAAAGCCAACCTGCCAACTTCTACTGCCCTCACCTACTCTGTGCCAGGGAAGGATTTCTACAGCCTCCCAGGCCAACATTCCACTGCCCAGAAACAGTCTTGGTCTTCCCATGTCTTCAGAAGAAAAGTTTAACTCTGTAGGCTGGTAACCAAGAGTGTATACTTTGGCTTTTATTGAACACTTCTTTGTCAAATCTCTTCACGACCTTGTGTTTAGATCAGGATTTTTGCAGTTTCCTGAACAAGGTCTTTCCCTCTTTGTACCATCCTTGCTCACTCAGCTCCCTGTACCTGGAAGCCCCTTTGTCAAAGTTGAACCCTCCTAACTAGGCATCCAGGGATACCAGAGGCCCAAGAGCAGGCCTCCTACCACAACACTGACCACATTTTTAATTCCAAGAAGAGAGTCAAGGAGAACTTGGTTTGAGGCTGTGATATGGTAGAGTTGAAATTAAGTCAGAGCATGCTGATATTTTATATTAATTCCTGCTCTAGAGCAGGATTTTTGTGGATTTTTACCATATATAAATACTATGGCATTAAATATTTATGCTATGGTTCCAACATCCTGAATTTATTATATTTACTGAGAGGAAGCTGAGGGAGTAATTAAGAACACAGGCTTTTAGTTGGAATCCCAGCTCTTCCACTTACGGGCTGTGCAATCTTGGGAAAGTGACTTAATCTCTATTCTTTAATTTCCTCTTCTATGAAACAGAAATCCTATTAGCTCCAAATTAATAAAATTTATGTGAGAGATAAATTAGCTATTCATAACATTTAGAATAGTGCCTGGCACAGTACAAGCAGGATATGAATATTGGCTATAATCATATGAATTATATGAATGCCATGTGAATGTTGAATATAATTAGTATTTTATATATTTGGGTTATTTTATTCAATCCTCATAACAATGACCAAGGTGGAATGATGATGTTGATGATTTTTGTTGCTATTTTATAGATGACAATATGGAAATTTACAGACGTATAGTGACTTTTTAAGCTAGGAGTTTGAAGAGCTGGGATTTCAGTTCACATTTTCCAAATCTGGTTTCGAGACTTATACCATTTCCTTTAATAGAAAACTTCCTGTTTTCTGTATCATGAGCTAAGCATTCCTGAGAAGGCAAACCCCGGATGGCATTCCTCTGCCTCATCCCAAGCCCACCCAATGATGGATAAGGGAATGTAATACATCACAGTAATGAGCTCAAAACCAAACACATCCCAGGTGGCTGGCTGTCACTAAACATGACAGTTTTCTCTGAAACTCAGTTGATTAGCTTTCAAAAGAAAAAAAAGGAGTAAAATTTTTCCTTAAAGTAAAAGACAAAACAAAGCCACTGAACAAAGAATGTCAAAACCCAAAAGGAGTCTTTTGAGTGCACAGGTATAACAAGATTTGGAATTATGGAGATCATTTTCCTCTCTATGGCAATAGGAATCTGTCAGCCATACAATGGTTGTCAATAGAGAAGTATTTATACAACCAATATTTATTGATCACATGAACATCAGGCATTGTATATAGGACACACTATGTGGCTTTCACAAATCAACTGACTGCCATTTTGAGGAATAGCTGACCCCCCTGCCCATGGAGTCATCTGTCTAACACAACAGTGGAGGCTAACCACAGACTGCTTCTCCCTGCCTGTCTTGTCCACACTCCTTACTTATGTTTATCCCTTAGGCCAGACATGGGCCTCATATGTATTCTCTCTCCTCATCATGTAAATCAATTTTTCTTCCCCTGTTAATCAGCATTGGTTTGAATGAGGAATTCTCTCCTGCTGGTTCCTGGATTCATGGAGTACAAAAGTATTCAAGTGACAATTGGAGTTTGTAATCTCTAGAACCCTAATATGTCTATAAGCAAGAGCATGCCCCCCTCCCCCAGGAGCCAGGGTTTCCAACCTTGCAGAGCTCAGAATTATAAGGAGATGGGAAGGACACAAGCCTGCAGTCAGTAATCAGGAATGGCAAAAAGTGAGCCATATATCATTCTACCTCTTGGTTCTTGGTTTCATGATTCTTCCTATTAGGAATTCAGCGCCATGTAGATGAGTTCAAGTTGTATTGGCTCAGTGTTGGTGTCCACTGTTCATGCTACTTGCTTTAATCCACGTTGTCTCAGATGCAGACATGGAGTCCGAATTAGGTCAAAGATATTGCTGTGAGAGTTATCTGTGAAAGAAAATGGGGATAGATCTTGAGGCTGAAAGAACCATCAGACTGGGATGCGGTTCTTATGTTTGTGAAGGAGAAAGAAGAGGAAGGAGCAAAGGAGACCTTAGACTGTGCTAGGAAAACATTGCCAAGGTCAAGGAAATCCTGAACCTATGGTTTGTCTTTATATCTATGCGACACTCACTGCTTGGGGGAAGTGCACAGGAAGTGGAGTCTATGGAAGCAGAAACTAGGTGTATAGAGAGTGGTGAATGGGATCAACAGAGTCCAGAGGTATGGAGAACATCTGTTAATTATGTTCCCTAGTAGCAGAGCTGAAAGACATGGTGTGCATTATTTGTGAACATAATAACTGTATTATAACCACTGGGGATATAGGGTCTGCCTCGTGGAATCTACTGGGATCAGTGAGTCAAAGCTCATTATGACCATTATCATGAAGCTCAGAGGCAAGAGCTTCCCACCCAGTGAGGGAAACAGGGGTCCAGGAAGGGATTTCTGAAAACCATCAAGGTAGCAGAAAAGAGTTCAGACTCTTCTTGAATCCAATCTCTCTTCTTTCTGGTTCCGTGTCCCTATGGCAAGCTTGAAATCCCTTTCTTCCTCACTTTCCATATCTACAAAGTAAGATGAATATGGTACCTACCTCAAAGGAAGGTTGTGCTGATGAAACTGCACAAAATTCTCAGGGGTCATTTAGAAGAGCAGCTGTACCCAAGCATGCCACTTATCACAACACAGACATTACTAGGACTAAAGCCAGCACTTAGTGTTAGGTTTAGATGTCAAATGTCTCCCACAGGCTCATGTGTTTAAACACTTGACTCCCTATGGGTAGTGCTGTTTTGGGAGCTTGTGAAACTTTTGGAAATAAGGTCTAGCTGGAGGAAATGGGCCAGTGGCAGGTGGACCTTGAGGTTTATAGCCTAGCCTTACTCCCCATACCTTCTCCTCTTCTTGACCTGCCAAAACATGAGAAGTCTCAGCCATACAGTCTTGCTGCCATGAACACTACCACACCTTTCCTGCCATGAGACACTATGGAAACTGTGAGCTGAAATAAATCTTTCCTCCCATAAATTGTTTCTTATTGGCATTTAGCAATGAGAAGCATAGCTAATCCAGTTAGAGATGTAGACTGGCCTGTTTGTCACAGGGCATTGTCTGACAAACTAATCTCTATCAATCTTCCAGGAGTTGGAGAGCAACATCACTACAGCACAGCTACAGCCATCCTGCTCTCAGCTGGGATACAATGGAAAGGCTGCTGTGGATTTTCTCGGCATTATTTGTGTTCTTGCTTCACCTCTATCAAGGCTCCTCTTCACAGATTTGGGGAGTTGCAGTGTCTTTACAATGAAGAATAAGCAGATGAGGGCTGGAGAGGTGCCTCACTGGTAAAGTGTGTGCCTCATAATCAGGAGAACTTGGGCTCAGTTTTCAGAACCCACATTTTAAAAAGTTTGGCATGGTGGCACACACTTGTCATCCTGGAACTAAGGAGTCAGAGACAACAGGATCCCTGGGGATTACAGCCAGCCAGTCTGGCCTACCTGACAAGTTCTAAGCTTATGAGAGACCCTGTTTCATAAAAGATGAATGGTGCCTGTGGAAAAAAAATCCAAAATTGTCTTTTGGCTTCTATACACATATGTACACACTTACACATACACCCACCTACTCACACACACCTGAACACCTATCAATATGAAAGGTATACCACATATTCTCTCTCTCTCTCGTTCTCTCTAAATTTGAAAAACAAAAACAAAAGAATAAGCCTACAAGGTGGCAGCATGTGTCTACTTGCTGTCTTCCTGATCAGGGTGGGCTTTCCCTTCCTTCTAAGCCCTTCTGCAAATGGTGAAAATGGTTCCCTAGCTTATGTGTAGCCAGTGTGCCTGACCTGAACCTGCATCCTAGGATGAAAGGGCAGTTGACTCCAGGCACACATGGACCCTGAGTCTTGAATCTCTGAATATCTCTTGGTTTTAATTCTCTGTTGCTCTCTTGCTGCTTGATGTTTGCCTCAACCCGTCTACAAGCTCCTAAGAACACCTTAGATGGCAAGTCCAGGTTTGTCTATCTTCTCCAATAATCTTTGGTTTGGAAGACTTCCAATACTTTCCAAGACTTCCAATAGAACTTTTTGTTATTGTTTGTGTTTTAACTTTTTAGTAACCAGTCTGGAGACATTTTTTTCCCTGTTAGCTTCTGATATGAGCAGGTCCAGAGATCCTTTACCTTAACGTGTCACATCCCCAATGGTCTTAAGCTTCACTGATAAAATAGGTGTGGTTTGGATTTTGTTTTAGTCAAGGATCATTTTAGAAAAAGAGGCAGATAAACAATGAAGTTATCACTTGACTTAGACACCAACCTACTCGGAATTGACCCACATGTTCTTCAGTCCTCCCTGCAGAGTTCAAGTTCTGAGACCTGGAACCCTCACAGGAGTCAGGACATCCCACAGGCAAACTGTGGTGCTCCTCCAATGAGGGGGAAGGGGGCAAAAGGGACACCTCATCAATGAGCTTCCACAATGGACTAAACTCTGCTGCATCATCCATACTCACTCTCTCACCTAATCCTCACAACCTGCCTTTGAGTCTACATCCACCTCTTCTCACCTACCTCTCTGAATTGTGTGTGTGTCTCCACCTTCTGAGTGCTGGGATTACAGGTGGACAGTACCATACCTGGTGTTTTTTGATATAGATCCTAGGGATCACTTTAACCACTGAGCTATCTCCCCAGGCCCTCTCACTATCATTTCAATGTGAAACTTGTACATCAGGCAACTGGTCTACCTGCCAGCTCTTGGTCACACATAGAAGATTGTACCTGCTTTATGGCCTCGGAGAGCAGCATCTTTACTCCTGGGACATACTTCTCTGTTCTCTTCTGCTGAAATCACTGGGGTCACCAGATGGAAGGGCGATTATCCCTGCACACTTACACATCTGCACTAAGAAAAGACCACTGACAAAGTGGGTTGCACAAGTAAAGAGACTTCTCCTGGGATATGATGTTTGAAGGTAAGAACATTAACTTCTTTCCAAATCCGCTTCTCCAACTGCATCTGTCATAAAAACTAGGTGTATTGTAATACCCAGTCAAAATGTGAGCTACTTACGAAGAAACAAAAAGAAATACTTTCAAATATAGGGTGGCCATACTTTTCACCAGCAAATGCTAGAGGCCAAGGACAGTAGAAAATGCCAGTCCTGATGCCCACCTGGCAGCCAGAAGTGAGTCTGCAGAGCTGCAGCACTGTATAAGCAGACTCCCTCCCTCTAGACTCTGAGCACAGAGCCATCCCAGTGCACCTGGTTCTCACCCAGATACGCGCCGGGACCCTCTGCTTCTGCTGCTCTCCTTGTGCTCTGTGAGGACTGTTTTCTCTTTCATTCTTCTTGGATCCTCCTGCCATCTGCAGTGTTACTTGGGAGGGGGAAAGGGGACACGATCTGGCACAATCAGCCACATTCTGGCTCCCTTTAGCTAGGCTAGCTGTCCTGCATATCCTTGCCAGACCCACACTGATGGGCAAATAATGACATCTGATTCAGAGGAGACACAGAATGGGTTACAACAGAGTGCGGCTGAATCTTTTTCTTACCCTTTCTACCCCTCCCTCCCTCCTTTCTTTTCTTGCTCTCCTCTCCTTCCCTCCCTTCCTGTCTCTCAACTCCATCAACCAGCAAAGATAGGTGTTTCTCACAAACAGCCTTTCTTACAATGATAAAATGAATGAAGATCTAGGCCAACAACAGGTGGAGTCTGCATTTAAATAGTTACTCCTTTGTGCTCTGGTTCCCAGGTTTATTTATTTTTGCTTTCAGCTCCCAGGTAACTATTCCTCATCATCAGAATTCATCAGGCACTCTGAGAGGCCTATGCAATTAGCAAACAAGGGTAGGGCAGAGCCAGCACTGAAAGATCACTGACATGTACATACCCTGCCCATATTATAGTATATTTTCATGTGTATTATTACATCTGATCCTTGGTCCTTGTGTGATGCTTTGATCCAAGTGTCCCCCACAAACAAATGTGTTCTGAATGCTCAATCCCCAGCTGATGGCAGTTTAGGTACTGGAACCTTGCTGGAGCTGTGTGGTTGAGGGCAGGCTTATGGGGGTTATTGCCAGCTTCCCCTTGCCAGTGTTTGGCACACCTTCCTGCCGCTGTTTGCCGTGCTGTGGTGGAGGTGATGTCCACCCTCTGTTCATGCTGTTGTTTTCCTTGCCATGATTTAGCTTCCCTCAAATCCGAATTCATAAACCAAACTAAAACTATTCCTCTACAAGCCACTTTTGGTTGGGTTCTGTGTTGCAGCAATGAGAGGAATTTAACTACAACACTTTGTATCAACTCCATGAAATGGGCCTTCCTATACCTGGTTTAGAAACTAAGATTCAGAAACTAAGGCAAGGTATCGGTGAAGTTCATCTTATTTGAATGCTTTTTCTATGTTGGTTACTGCCAAATGCTTTCATATCTTCTCTCACTGGATCCTTGTCATCCCCCAAGAAGCAAGCATTAATGTCCATACATATATACGCACACTTGGAGAGAAAGCTACATACAAACTGTTAAGTGCTCATTCTGCCCTGTACTCAGTGTTGTACGTGCATCATCCGTGTCCTGCTCCTTGGCCTTCACACTTTTCCCCAGTCACTGAGGAGGTATTAGCTAAAGAGAAGCTTAGGACCTCGGTTATATTTACATAACTATTAAAGTAACAGTGTTGGGATTCTCCCCAAAGTCCAACCCTTTCCACAACTTCACTAATGACTTACGCTAAGGCTGGGGGTGGGGAATTCAGGACTGAAACACAGCTGTAGACTCCCATTTTTGCTCAGTGCTCTGCACTGTTTCCAAGTCAAATTGGACAACTGTGGCTCTGATCCCCACACACTGTGCTGATGATGGGGTGAGAGGGTGACACAATTGTGCCCAAGGAGAAATAAGAAAACTAAACTCAATAATCATAGTCTAGAGTAAGGACCACTGGTACAGTGCTTGCCTAGAATGCAAAATAACCCCCAAAACAAAAAAAAAAATCCACCCTAATATTCATGAACTTAATTCCATTCAGTTTTGTACGATTCATATTTATTCTGAGATAATGCCCCTTCATCTTTTCAAATGCTAAAATGTTTTTCCTTTTATGAATTATTACTAATAATATGATATAGAAGGTTTTATTGGTCTTACTTAAAAATACTATATTTTTATTTTTATTTTTTGCAGAGAGAGAGAGAGAGAGAGAGAGAGAGAGAGAGAGAGAGAGAGAGAGAGAGCACCAGGGCCTGGGGCCTTAGGTACTGGAGGCAAGGGCCTTAACCGCTGAGCCATCTCTCCAGCCCCCCAAAATACTGTATTTTGAAAATAAAATGTTAGACAAAATGCCATTGATTCAATTTCAACTGCTCTAGTCTTATAAAACTGTTAAATATCCTGGAAATACCCCACGTAAAGTCATGGAAGGATTCTGGAAGTTGCAAAGGAAATGGAGTGACTATAGCTCTTGGGACATGAGAAAACATCTCCTGCAACTCTTTGGGTTTCCCTTTTATCACATGTATTTCAGAGAACCTGAGAGACCTGAATGCAAAACCATCAACAGGTGCAGACAAAGTATGTGAAAACCCCCACCAAACAATGAAATAATTAAAGCCTCTTTTCTGCAGCCAGGAAAGGAGAAGACCAGCATGGACTCAGCAGAGAGATCCATTTGTGCCCAAGGGTTGTGGGAACTGAGGGGCAGGGAAGGGATCTCTCCTTCGATCCCCACCAAGCACTCCTGTGCCTGCTGCCAGCAGATCTGCATTCTCTTGGTCCTCACTGAGTAGCAGAGATCCATCCATACCTGGTGGAGTCTGCTTCTCTACTCAGTGGTTGGGGAGGTTTGAGGAAAGGCCCTCCTGCCCCTGGCAAGACAAGTAAAGCACCAGTACTGTCAGAACTATGTGGCTGGAGACTAGGCCCAGGTCAAAGCTTCCTCCAATCTCCAAGTCTGATCTCCTCCTCACCACTGCCCATGGTTATGGAGTGGCCCAGAGAAACACCTGCTGGCCCCATGGATGGTACTGAGAGACAATGGAAGTTCAATCAGCACCACTCAGCATTGTGAGGACTCAAAAAACTAAATGGTCGTTGGGATTCTATAGCCCACACATGTATAGGCCACAACTTATTTTAAACCTAAATAGAATGACTTCAAATACAGTATTAAAAGTTCCCTACCAGAATATCTAAAATACAGTGGATGAAATGGTAGAGAATTTTTCATACCAAGAACTTAGAAAATTGCAACCTGAAATTACAAAAGATCAACTAATGTCAACATTGACATGAGCCTGGCATTGGAACTACCTGCCAATGCTTTTAAGACAGATGCCATAAAGGTACTTCAACAACTAAAAATCTATTGGGGGAAAAAATCAAAAATAAAAAGCAAAGAAACACACATCATATAAATAACAAAATAGAAACTATTGAATTGCAAAAATACAATCACCAAAATAAAAATGCTAGTGGATGGATTCAGTGGAAGAATAGTGATGACAGAATCAGTGAGTTTAAGAACAGGAAATAAAATTTAGTCACTCTGGTCAACAGAGAGAAAATAAACCTTAAAAGAAACAACAATTTTGGGCCCTACGGGCTAACAAAATATCCAATGCTCATATCATTAGAATCCCAGAATGAGAGGGAAAGATCGGAGAGTTAAAAACTACTCAATAAACAATGACTTAAAACTCCTGCAATTTGGCAAGAAGAGTAAATCTATGGAGTTCAGATGCTGCACAAATCCTAAATAATATAAAGCAAAAGACATATGTGACATGATATAGCATAAATACTGTGGAAAGTAGACTAAGAAAAATAATCATGAAACCATGAATGAGATGATACATTCCTATCCAGGAGTCCAAATTTTGATTTCTTACTCAGAAAAATGTAATATAATATTTTTCAACCACTTAAAGAAAAGAACTGCTAAGTACAAACTATATTTTGTGAAACTATTCTTCATGTAGAAAGAGGAATTAAAGACATTCTCTTACAAAAAAAACCTAAGAAAATTTATTGTTAGCAGCTTTGTACTTAAAGAATAGCTAGAGGAAGTTCAGGAAGGAAATGACAGAAGTCTCAAGACTTAAGAAAGAAAAAGAAAATAGTAGGATTGGTAAATATATACAAATCTAATAGACCATCCTTCTTGTCATAAGTTTTTCAAATCATATCTAATGAGTGAGATAAAGGTTGTAACAACATCTACCCTGATGCTTAACATGCTGAGGAAATAATTGAGAATATTCTATTTAAAAAATGAGAAGAGTAAAGGGACTTAAATGAATATGAAGTTTGTCATTTTACTGGAAGTGGTCAAATAAAAAGACAAGCTGGGATAAGTCACATGTACATAGTAATATTTACAATAACCACCAAAGAACTTATTCAAAGCAACATATGCAAAAACAGTATGAGTAAAATATATAATTTTAATAAATGCTCAAGTAATTGATGAATGGACAGAGAGAGAAGGAAGAATGGTAAACCGAAGGAGAACTCTATTCTGAAAACAAATGATAAAATGGTAGAATCAAGTCATCAAGTATCAATAATGTAAGCATTGGTTTAGATTTAAGTGCCCCAGTTATTAATGATAAAATAGATATTGAGGCTGGGGAGATGGCTCAGCAGTTAAAGGAACTTACTTGCAAAGCCTGCCAGCCTGGGTTCCTAAATTTCTCCCATAATAACTTA
Source organism: Zapus hudsonius (assembly GCA_004024765.1). NCBI lineage: Eukaryota > Metazoa > Chordata > Mammalia > Rodentia > Dipodidae > Zapus > Zapus hudsonius. The sequence goes on along the minus strand of PVHP010000288.1, from coordinate 159 downwards.
TTTTCTCTTCAACTTTACAAATTTGGATGGGTATCAATTTTCCTGTTCCTCTCAATGGTTCATTCCTTTCCATTGCTGGCACACACTAATATGTGACTATGTCATAGTTTATTATCTATTCATGCATCCATGGGTATTTGGGTTGTTTCTAGATTTTTT